>JAULBY010046395.1:0-12525 GCA_032358315.1 Ophiocytium majus
TGTGCCGCTGAGGGGCGGGGGTGGAGGTGTCAATGGGGTGCTGGGGGCGTGGGGGTTTGGCGACGGGGACGCGGCGGCGGCGCGCTGCGAGGCGGTGCTGAGCACGCTGCGCCACGGCAGCGACAGGTGTGTGTGCGGGGGGCGGGGAAGGGGCAAGCTGTGAAAGTCATCTGCATATACTAGTGAAGTACCATACTTTTGAAGTACATCGAGCATACTTCTAGACGCGGCGGCGGCGCGCTGCGCGGCGGTGCTGAGTGCGCGTGCGCCGCGGCAGTGACAGGTGTGTGGGGGGGGGGGGGAGGGGGGGGGCTAGCAGAAGCTGTGGAATCTACATACGCAATGTACACGTGTACGGTATTTCAAAGTATAAGCTCGTTCTTGTGCTTACTTTGAAGTTCTTGAAGTACCATAAACTTCGAAGGTACGTGGTATCTATAACATGTGGCACAGTGAAGTGTTATTGTACTTCAAAAGTCGAAGTGTACCTCCTGCGAAGTACAACGTTATACGGCACTTGAGCCTAACTAGAGACCCGTACACCGAGAGCGACTACTACGACTAGTTGTGCCGCATCTCCCGCTCTGCGCGATGGCCCCGCAGAGCTATACGGACGGAGACTGCGGCTACTCTGCGCGTGGCCGCCGCTGTACACGTGTCCCCCGCAAATACTATGTAAAATGCGCCGTACATACTACTGTGGGACTACTTCAAGCTCGTTACGGTCCATAACGAGACACCTGTGCGCCATGGCCTGACACTACTTCAGTGCAATATATAAATATAGCTATGTTATGACTGGTGTGCCGTGTGCTGCCGTCGCCGCCACCCCCCCCTAAAATTTACGAACAAAACAATGTGTTTGTGCGCCGGCAACGCAGCATGCGGTATGTGAGTTACGGCTGTGCAAACATGCCGCATGCGCTGTATTAATGTGCTGTATGTCAGCGCGTAATGGAAACACGTACACTGCCACCCACCGCAAATTGATCACACCACCTGCAGGAGTATAAGAAGCTGCGGCGGGTGCGTCGCGCGTGGCCGCCGCCGCCGTACGCATCGGGAACCTTACATGATACACACTACATTGTAACCATTCGCTTGCACACTTTTGGTACCACGTAACGACACCCATCACTTCTTGTGTGTGACCCCCGCAGGACCATAAGGAAGCTGCGGCTAGTGCGTCGCGCGTGGCCGCCGCCGCCGTATGCGACTGTGCCAGCCGCGCTCGCAGCGCAGGCGGGGCGGGAGGCGGCGGCGGCGGCGGGGGGGGGCGGCGTCGCGGCCGTGTACGTCTACGGACGCATCACCGACATTGCGCGAGGTACGTGCTGGTGGCTGCTGTGTGTATGGTGCAAGTTGAAGTATGCCTTGAAGTGTGTTCGTCAAGTGTACGCTCAAGGTGCGTGCCGGTCACACGTGTGTACTTCAAAATTGAAGTACCTACTTCAACTATAAGTGAAGTGTGCTTTGTACTGAACACTGTGATCTTGCGCCCGGGTATAGCTCTCTCATTCTCTCTCCTAATCGCCTTTTGAGCCGCTGCGCGGGCACGAAACAAAAACGATAAAGTTTAGCTCAAGGTTTGGAACAGTCACATGAAACCAATTTGATGCGCTCGCACATACCATAATCAAGTAAATAAATAACAATTTCATATTACCGTGAACCGTTTTTTCATAATTATAGTGACATCGCAATTACTAATGCGTGTGCCGTCCCGCGCGCCGCCGCAGGCTGCGCGGGCAGGGGCATGGGCGTGCGCTAGGAGGATACAGCTTGCATAAACCTCTCGAAGTATAGTATATACTTCAAGTACTCCAGTATATAACTCCCGAATGTTTCTGTCAGGCTCAGAGAGTGCACCCTCCCCGCCCCCCCCCTCTCTCTCAGGTCACGAAGTCAGAACCGATGACATCTGCTCCAAGTTTGTGAACAGCTAGATAAAACCGTTGCCCAGAACATTTCTTATTGTGTGCACATGCTGTCCCCGCCCGCGCTGCAGGCCGTACCGGCAGGGGCATGGGCGTGCGCGTGAGCATTGAGTGGGAGGACGGGTACCAGCAGGCGGGACTGGGCCTCGCGCACCTCAAGGCAACGCTGCTCGCGGGGGCGGGGGCGCCGTGCGCGGCGGGGGCGCACGCGCTGCTGACACAGGAGGTGCGGACCGGCCACGTGTACACGCATTTTGCCAACACACATCCTTTTGAATGCCATTGAATGGTGCATAACCATCTACTGCTAGTAGTTTTTAAAGTACTACTGTTAGTACATACTACTAGTACTCCGGAAGCAATAGGGAGTGGTCCACCTCAAGGCACCGCTGCTCGCAGGGGCGGGGGCGCCGTGCGCGGCGGGCGCACACGCGCTGTTGACCCAGGAGGCGGGGCCATCCACTCATACGCATTTTGTCACACGCACCTAACGAGTGGGAAGTAGCATGTGCTGCAATCTACAGACATAGCTAGTAGTACGTACAGTCATCGATGTAGCCGCAGCGGCTTGTGCTGTTGGCTAGTAGCTTACATTGCTTGGGGGGCGGGGGCGCCGTGTGCGGCGGGGGCGCATGCGCTGCTTGCGCAGGAGGTGGGGTGCGGCCGCATGCGCACACACATACTTGTTAGTATTTCACATTGACGCAATCATCATTATCACTTGGGTACTCAAGCATGTGGTAGTGGGCACTGCTGAGGCGGGAGGTGTGCCGGCCGCGCCCACATGCTTTGCCAGCACGTCTCTGCTGTTTAAATAATAAAATATTTCAGTACTATACTACTGGTATTATGAAATACTACGTAGTATAGTGCATAGACGTGTGGGGGGGTGGCAGATTGTGCGGGTGTACTTTTATCGAACTCCGTTTAGGGGGCGGAAAGCGCGTCGCACATGGTGTGCGTGTGACCAGACAAAGCACGATCAGACATGCTCTTGCAAGCAAACAAGCTGGCAGTGTGTACTCTAAAGAAAGCCTGGCATGTTGCCAGAGCACTACTCTGACGGATGTACCACTGGCGGGCGCACTTCGAGGCGACACCCGCAAACACCGCTTAGCCGAACCAAAAAACTTGCGGTTTCTCCTGCGCCGCCTGCACGTGCCCTGCAGGTGCTTAGCAAACTTCTCACCTGTGCAAGGTCTGCACGGCAGCATGTGGGCTCAGCAGAAGTTTTCATGTTTGTGTTACAACTCCAACTACAAGTTACACTTGGGCAATCCCCCAAACCCTGCTTGCCGCCTGCGCGTGCTCCGCAGGTGCTGCAGCTGCTGGACGGCGCCGCGGACATCGTGGCTCAGCAACCTTTTAGGTCTCTTTCATAACTTCAGTGCCAACTTCAACTTCCAACATAACTTCAACCTCAACTTCAACTTTCACGGCCACCGCGCCCAAAACCCTTTCTTCTTTGCCGCCTGCGCGTGCCCTGCAGACGCTGCAGCTGCTGGACGGCGCCGCGGACATCATGGCGCCCGCGTTATCTGGCCTCATGTGAGAGGGCTCAACGCTGACTTGGATGTGGCGGTCAACCTCACATGGCACTACGAACTACTTCTACTTGAAGTACTTCTGAAGTATTTTGAAATGGTAGGCGTGCCCACCAGTTGCATGTGCACCGAGCTCTGTTATCTGGGTGCATACTTTCGTAGCCGTAGTAGTAGCTGTAGTACCATGGGGCTGTAATCCATTAGACCAGTGCGCTGGCAACATGCCAGGCTTCACTTAGAGTACGCAGTGCTGAGCATTGCCAGCTTTTTCGCTACGTATCTGGTCCCTTTTTCTGGTCACGCGCACCGAGTGCGAAGGGCTTTCCGCGCCGTAAGCGGCGTTTAATAAGAGTACATGTAGGTACTTTGGTGACTTGGCTGGGGTACAGTGTCATTGGGCTGACCAAATCCTAGGATGTTCCAGTTGGTGGCGGCTGCACTGCGCCCCTGGCATGCTCGCTCAGCTTCAAGGTAATACGGTAGTTCTTCAACTCCAAAGCGAACTTCGGTTTCAACATGTCGTTGTCCCAATGCGTGTCCCCGGGCATCTGGCCCGGCCCGCATACGCATGCATAATGATGGGTCACAACGTATAATTTTCGCATTATACTCCGCATAACGTACTTCAGAAGTATATAAATATGCTGTGTAACGTATGCAGATGAACGTATTTGTACGGCAAATACGCCGTATATCGCGTTTTTGGGGCGTAGAAATACGCTGTATTTTGTGTAGCGTATGAAACACATTGTGCGCCGTGACCCATCACTGCGCATGCAGCAGCGCCTCTACTACTCCTGTGTGGTGCCGTGTTAATGATCACTGATTAGTCCGAGTAACATGTGTGGTACAGTTATTGATAAATGGTAACATCACAACTGAACTTTCTGTGCATTTCACCCTCATTTGCACAGATGGCGGCTGGCTTTCGAGGCGGTGGATGCAGTGACGCTGCGGCATGCTGCGAGCGCCGGCGATGTGGCGGGCGCGGCGCTGCGTGCCTGCGCGGCCGCGCAGCCGTGGCTCGACGGCGCTGAGCTGTGGCAAGTGAACGGCGGCACGGACAGGCAAGGCACGGGCCCACATGTGTTGTTTTAGCATACATGAGTGTATGCTCCTTGAAGTATGTGTAAGAAACCTAAAAGGCTGCTAAGCCCAGATGCTGCCGTGGCTGGGGCCAAATGCCAGGCCGAAGCCTGTGGGGTTGTTTGTCCACCTGGTGAAAAGCACCAGACAGCCATGTATACGTGTACTTTTTAAAGTATACACATGTACTTCTTGAAGTGCATACACTTTATCAAGTGCTTCGTAGTAGTTAGTACTGCAGCATTTGGTGCTGCGTGCGTGCACAGCCGTGGCTAGATGGTGCTGGGCTGTGGCAAGTGAACGGCGGCGCGGACAGGCAAGGCTCACGCCCGCCTGTTGTCCAGTTGCCTAGTTCAAGTGTACTTTTATGTACGTTATGATATTATTATCACAGTGTGCCAGTAGCATTGGAAGTATGTCAAAAGTGTATTACCATCTCTAGTATCTGCTGCAGAAGTGGAGTATACTTCAAGGCAGTGCGCCCCTCAGCGCCGGGCTGCGGCAGGTGAAAGGCAGCATATACACTCAAGGCGCGCTCCCCCGCATGTCTCTGTTCCTCGTAGCAGGGCACCAGCACCATGTGTAAATATTTACTTCAGAGTATATGAAAACTCATCCAGGAGCGATAAACTCTAGGTCTCCCCACCGGTAGGGGCCGTCACCCTGGCGGACCCGTGCAAGGGGGTGAACAAAGCAAAGATGGCGCCTAAGAAGAAGCAGCCAATCTCGCACCTACCGAAGCGCGGGTTCCATCATAGAGATGTGGTGCGTTCAAGCGGGGGCCGCAGCCACCGTGGCTGAAGCAGACTGACTTGTATCGGAGTGGTGGCAGGTTGGTGACGCTAGCGCCAGGTGGTGGTCCCCACCAGGGGCAGAAGCAAGCAGTGGTGCAGAAGCGGGCACCTTCAGAGTATGTATGTACACTAGTATGTACCCCTCTGACGTATCAGGTATCTATCGCACGATGCTGGCTTACATGAATTCATGTACTGGCAGTAGTGGTAGTAGTAGTACACGGCACTCCAAAGTACTACGTAGTATATTGCACACTAGAAGTACTTCAAATTTACCTTGTGCATATGCAGAAGCCGCGCAGACACGCACGGCTGGTGCCGCATTTTTCCTTTTGTTTTTTTGTCGGCCTGGTGAAGTCGTTTTGCCTATCTTTTCGGTGGCTTCATAGGTGACATGACCCCCCCTCATTGTTTTGTGCCGTCAACTACAGCAAGACATTAGGGTAAGTCGCCTCCATAGGTGCTTTAGTGGCTCCTGAGGTAGCACCACATGTAGTGATGGGTCACGGCGTATTCCGTGTTTTATACGTTATACAAAATACGGCGTATTTCTATGCCCAAAAACGCGATATACGGCATATCTGTATGAATACGTTCATCTGTATACGTTGCACGGTGTATTCGCACACGTTATACGACGTATAATGCAACAATTATACGTTCTGACCCGTCGCTACCCACATGCGGTGCAAATCCACGACAGCTTGTACCCTGGCCATGCACCGGCAATCGCTTTGCAAATAACGCCCCCACTGCATCATGACCACTTCATATGATGTCCTGGTGACATATTACTGTTGGAATTACAACTTGCCTAAACAGCAGTGACAGCACGCAGTTCCGTCAGCTGCTCAAAGTTCCTGACAGCACACATATAGTGATGGGCCAGAGCGTATAATTCTTGCATTATACGCCGCATAACATATGTAAATACGCCGTATAACGTACTACAGATGAACGTATTTATACGGTAAATACGCCGTATATCGCATTTAGGGGCGTAGAAATTCGCCGTATTTTGTACAACTTACAAAGTACGTTCTACGCCGTGACCCATCACTACACACTTATGACCTGGTCAACTTTGCTCTCTGTGCGTGAACGCGACAGAGCACCAAGAGCACGTTCCCACTGTGTTGTGTCAATGCTTACCCCCCCACACACACACACCCACCCTCCGCCATGTGCACCGTGCAGCCCCACGGTTCTGGCAAGTCTGAGGGTGGCGGCCAGCACGGGTGGTGCTGCGCAGCGCTCGGATGGCGCCAGCGGCCGTGCTCAGCAGCAGCAGGAGGGGGACCCGGATGTGCCCCAACTGAATGCCAACATGCCAAACTTCAACATGCTGGCCGTACAGGTGTGACACCGCCCAGGGAGTGGACCCCGTCGGCTAAGTCGCACGTTTTCCGGTTGCACACAATCACGGCACGGCTTTCGGCGCGCCGCGCCGAGGTTTCAAATGACGCATGATGTGCACAGTAGGTGTTACCCACTCATGGCCAGTGCGATAAACAAGTCGAAGTTGACGGGACACCACCGCCGCCGCCGTTGCCGCCGCTGCTGCTGCTGCTGAAATTGCCGCCACCGCCGCCGTCGCCGCTGCCCCTCCGCTGCTGCTGCACCTGCCGCCGCTGCTGCGGCGCTGCCGCCGCCGCCGCTGCCACCTCCGCTGTGCCACACCGGCCACCGCCGCCGCCGCCACTGCCGCCTCCCCTATTGCCGCTGTTGCTGCTGCCGCCGCCGCCACCGCCACTACCGCCGTTGCTGCTGCTGCCACCGTCGCTGCTGCCGCCGCCGCCGCCGCCCCCACAGCTCAACCGCCGCCGCGTCCACACGGCGCCCGCGCTGGTCGCCGCCATCCGCGCGCGCACCGCGCCCCCCACGGTGCCTGAAACCACCAACTTGAACTCCAACTTCACCATAACACCAAGAGGCAACTTCAACAATAGTGGTGGCGGCGACCCGCCAGCGGGTGCTGCGCTGGGGGCCGCCAAGAGCCGCACTGCGCCGGGGGGGCTGGAGGGGCGTTGCGGCGGCGCTCTTTCTTCTGCTGAGCCCAATGCACCTGGTGCCGCTGAGCACGGGCTGCTTTCTTCTGCTGAGCAGAGTGCACGGGGTCTGCTGAGCACAGCTGCTGAGCAGGGGGCGCAGGAGCGGTACTTTGTGTGCGGAGGGGTGCCTCTTGGGTGCGGCGGCGGCGGCGCCACTGGTGGTGTTGATGGCAGCGGCTTGGCGAAAGGCACGGCGGTCGTCGCCCTGGTCGCTGATGGGCCTGAGGAGGTACAGTAAATCACGGGGGTATAAGACCCCCCCCCCCTCCCCTCGTACAAAGAAACATGTTCTTAGACTCCATGTAGCACCACGGATGCTGCGCTTGCACGCCCGCCCTGGCTGCTGCCCTGCCTCGTCTCTTTTCTATTTCTACAACATTGCACTTGAAGTTTAGTGTATCACAGCACTGGCGACTGCCCCGTGGTACTGCCCTTCTCTCTCTGTAAATTTACCACCCGTGGCAGCGCTGGCTGCCGCCCCTGTGTTCTGCCGTTCCTCCCTTGCTTACTTTGAACTATTTCTTCAACTACAACTATTTGTCTCTGTAATTTCAACTATGTGCCGCAGGTGGCGGCTCTGTGGCCGGACAGGGACAGCAAGGCCTGCGGTCTAGCGCTGGTGCTCACTCGCGCAGAGCAGGTGGGAGACCTGCGCCGTCCCAGGCGGCTGCCAACTTGCGACATTTGTATGCCCTACAGTGTACACAGCTCGCATGAAATGGTACGGCATATATGCCAAGCGCGAGTATGCTAGGCCTGCAGTCTGGCCATGGTGCTCACGCGTGCAGAGCAGGTGAGACATGCTTCGCACCAGGTGGCTGCCGACGGTCGCATGCATGCCAGGGCACATGAACCAGGCACGGGTATGGTGGCGGCATGGCATCTTCACGCCATGGCATCAAGTATGGGTATGCTGGTGCCATGGCATGTACACCATGATGCCGCCATGGCGCGTGTGCCATGTCGCCAAGCTTGGCCATGGAGGTCACACGCACCTCGCATGCGTGCCATGACATGCTTCACAAGTACTACAGTAGTACATGCTAAGCGTTAGGCAGTGCAGCTCGGCCATTACCTATCCTGGGTGCTGACTGTGGCCTGTGCTTGCCACCTGGTGCGCCGTTTGCCGTGCAGGAGCAGGAGGACCCTCTGGCGCCCGCAGGGACCGACATTGACGCCGCGGCTGGGGATTTTGCCGCTGACATGACGCAGGAGGCAAGAGAGTGAGGCCCGCTCTGCCGCAATGTTCACAGCGTGGGTGTACCCCACAGTGCCAGTTTCGGTTACGTCAGTTACGGCTGCTGTGACGTGGTGTTGAGACAGGGGCCCGCCCAGTCGCAACAAGTATCTGGTTTTATAGCGCGGATGCACCCCACCGTGTCAGTTTCGGTTACATTAGTTTTGGCCGTTATGCACCTGCCGCCGCGTGGTATTGACAGAGAGGCCCGCTCTGTCGCAACCAGCACCCAGTGTTACAGCGTGGATGCATCCCTCTGTGTCAGTTTCGGTTACGTCAGCTTCAGCGGTTATGCGCCTGCCGGCACGTGGTGTCTCGACGAGCACCTGATTGAGAACGCGGATGCATCACTGCGTGTCAGTTTCGGTTTTGCGCCAGTGTTGGGTACAGCGGTCAGGCACCTTCGTCATGCGGTGCCACATAACGGGTGTCACACTTGCCACCCCTCATAAACACAGGGTTGAAAGAAAAAAATGCACGAATGTTTCGGTTGTAGGTGGCATATGCAGAAGTGTGTGCAGCCGGTGTTCAACAAAAGAATGGGTGCCACTTCTTTTTTTGTGTGTCCAGTTTGGCGTGCATACGTAGACTATATATGTTGCATCTGATGCTCTGGAATGATCCGTGCAGCATTGGCGTGAGTTTTGGAGGTAGGGAGTTTGCGGGACCCATGCGCGCCATGAGTCATGATGTTGCACGCTGTGACACAACGTTGCATGCAACTGTGGCCGGTCACGCGCAGATGCGGTTTGAATATGTTCATCTGTGTACATCATGTATATTCAAGTACGCCGTATCTACACACTTCAGGTACGTTATACTGCGTATGGTGCCAATTTCATACGCTGTGGACCCGTCGTCACGTCACTAATATATGGTGCTGAACGATGTGATAAAAAATAATTGCCTTTGACTATTGCCGGCCGTGTGCAGGTGCGGCGCGAGCTGACGCGTGTGGTGACGCGTCGGCACCACCGGGGGATGCGCGTAGAAATGGAAAAAGAGCGCGTTTTGTACCACGCATAACGCACCCGTTTGTGGCAGGGGTGGGGGGCGCCACCCACGCCACAACGGACTCATGCAAGCCATGAACTATCATGTTGCGCGCTGTGACACATCGCCGCCCGTGACTGCTGCCGGTCGTGTTGCAGATGCGGCGGCAGCTGACACGCGTCATGGGGCGGCGCCAGCGCGAGCGCGTGTGCCAGAGGGCGCTGTCCGCCATCCGCCAGCAGATGACCGCTGCTGCGGGCAAGGCGTCCGCCGCTGAAGAGGTGCGCCAGCAAAGCAACGACATACTTCGGTATTTGCTACGAGTTTAACAATACTGAAGAAGGTACTATAGTATGGTACTTTGAAGCACGTGTACTAGTCACAGAGACATGGGGGTATGTGCCAACCAAAATGCAGTGTGCCTACAGGGGTATGATGTTTCATTCGAGTTTTTGCGTATGGCGCCAATCGCCAGCAGATGACCGCCGCTGCGGGCAAGGCATCCGCTGGCGAGGAGGTGCGCCGAAAAAAACAACAGCATGCTCACTCAATTATATAATAACGCTGAAGTGTGTAATACCAGGTAAGTACTCTGAAGTACAGTGTCCGATGCTGTATTCTCATTCAGAGGCAGTTTTTATGAGTGTGGTGTCGTCTGCAAGCAGATGATGCCGCGGCGGGCAAGGCGCCCGCCGCTGTGGAGGTGCGCAAGAAGCAACAACATGAGCGCTTACACCACATGCTACTAGTGATACTTGTGAAGTACTTGAGTATACCTGTGTGCGAATGTAATGATAGCACGCGAGTTTGCGCAATTTTTTGCGAGCGCCACCAGCACGCGGGCAGCAGGTGACCGCTGCTGCCGGCAAGGCGTCCGCCACTGCCGAGGTGCACAAAAACATCGACATGCGAACTGGAAGTGCAACAACACTGAAGTACTTCTGAAGCATGTTTTTTTCAGCACCACAACATGGGACCTTACAACACTTCTGAAGTGCTTCGAGTGGTAAAAGTAAATCTGAAGCAGGAAGTACTTTGAGAACAGATGTATGCCCAAAGGACCAGCTGTGGCCGACGCCCGGGCACGGCAGCATTGCATCTGGCGCATGCCACCCCTATAATTCAGCATTTCTGAGCTGGAGTGGCTGCAGAGTGTGTTTGTTCTGTGCATGCCACCCCATGTCTCTGGACGAACATTCACACACACATGCATGTGTTGCCGCTGGGTACACCCTTCCTTCAACCATGCCGACCGCGCCGATCAGTTCCACTTAACGCTTCTATTATAGCAGTTTGTACTGGTGCGCACATGGCCTGATGTGTCCAGATTGATGTACCGGTAGATATGGCAATTCACACACTCTCACTCCGTGACTAGTACCGGTACGTAGCACCTTACCTGCTCGGGGCGGCCCCATCAGAGTCATGAGTACTGTAGTAGTACTGCTGTGGTGACCAGTGCGCACATGACCCCATATCTCTACACTTATAGGCATATGGCACCTCACACACACTCCCTATGGTTGCAGCTGGCGGCAGGGGTGGTGTGTTCACATGCATACTTCGAAGTATGTACACATTTACACTGTACAGAGGTGTACCAAGCACGTGCTTCGTGTGTTCAACCTCAATGACCTCACCGGCAACTCCGCCGACCGCGCCCGACCCCGTCCATATACTTCATACACCCCCCAGCGGCGCGTGGCCCACACCCACCTTTGGAGCGCACACCAGCACGCGCAGCGCCACGTCGCACGGCAGCAGCGCCGCCAGCGCCTCCCCCTTTGAGTAGTACTTCTTCAGTAGTAGTGCTTCTGTTATTGCAGTTTCTACCCGTGCGCACATGGCCCATGTCTCTGACAAACATACCATATATATATATGACATTTCACGCACTCTCTCTCCGGCGCTGCAGCTGGCGGCGGGCGTGGTGTCGCACCTCGGCAGGGCGCTGCCCGGCTGCTGCGTGTACATTGGGCTGCTCCAGCCGGCCGGGCAAGCCATCAGGTGCGCGCGCAGGCCTGCGTGCGCGTGCAACATTGAAGTTGAAGTTGAAGTTGGAGTTGAAGTCGGTGTACAGCTGCCCATCCAAGCAAGTTTCATGTGCGTGGCTGGGCAAGTCATGAGGTGGGCGCCCAGACCTGTGTGCGCGTGCAGCCTAGAATTGAAGTTGAAATTGATGTTGAAGCTGGTGTTGGGCTGCTTCAGCCGGCTGGGCAAGCCACAAGGTGGGCAACCAGACCTGTGTGCACGTGCAGCATTGAAGTGGAAGTTGAAGTTGATTCTGAAGTTGGTGTACAGCTGACCGTCCAAGCAAGTTTGATGTACTTCAGGTACGTGGCTGAGCAAGTCATAAGGTGGGCGCCCAGACCTGCGTGCGCGTGCAGCATCGAAATTGAGGTTCCAAGTTGAAGTTGAGGTTGAAGTTGATGCTGGCGTACGGCTGGCCGCCCCCCCCAAGCAAGTTTTTGTAATACGCGGCAATGTCGCTGTCCCAGCAGCCCGCATGGCGCGTGCAGCTGCACCACCTTTGCCACGCAGACAGGGCAAAAAAAAGGAACAAAGAGAAGGGGGAAAGAAAAAAAAATCTTTGCCACGCACATGGGCGGTGATACCATGTCACGTCGCGCCTGCCAGCCCCCACTCTATACTGGGGCACCCCGCTCGCTTCCAACCTTGTGTTTTGTGGCACCGAACTGCACGCGCAGCTATGTCGCGACATCACCCAACTCCGCCATGGCCGGCAAGGTCCTCAAGCGCTGCGGCAGCGGCACTTGTGGCAGTGGCGGCGGCAGTGGAACTGGCGGCAGCGGCGGCGGCAGCGGCGGCGGCGGCGGCAGCGGCGGCGGCGACGGCAGCGGCAGCGGCACTGGTGGCAGCGGC
>JAULBY010046406.1:0-12525 GCA_032358315.1 Ophiocytium majus
AATACACCCGCTCGGCATAGATAGCCTGTATCACTCCAGCGCGACGATCTTTTTATGCCGCAAAAGCCGGCTGGGTTTCCGTCAATAAAAGCGATCCACCAGATGCCGACGGAAACATCGGACGGTGAGTCGACGGGAAGTATTTCAACCTGCAACCAAGCGAGCAGGGCCGCGACATTTTCTTTTGTCGAGTCGACCCGCTTGATTTGCAGCATGACTACACAAGGTCGTTAATAATTTCGGGTTCTACATACGGATTGCGAAGATCAAACAGATCCTTGGCTTCACTACTCCCCGCATCAATCACAGCCTGATACTCGGCTCTGGTAGCTGTGTCTGCATCAATCACCTCTTGATTCCAAACCAAGCCCTCTTCATCTAACTCTGGCTCAATCACAGGCAGTGCTAGACGAGCTGTCGCACGTTCAAGCTCAAGGACTTGTGCAAGTAAAGCCATGTCTGTTACGGCTTGCTTACCCTGTGCCAAAGCCTCAGCAATTGATGTATCGCAATACGTTACGAATACTTGATCAAATGCTGACATAGGGTTCTTCCGAGCCAGTCGAGCTGCCTTGAGTTCATCAGTCTCGGATACCTTTGAGCGAATAAGAGCTTGAACCTTATTGGCAATATCTAGGCTTGACCAAACATCACTAGCCATCAAATCTACAATCATGTTGCACTCCTGATAGCTTGCAGTTGTATGTATGCTGTGTACCCCGGAGCAGTGCTGAATCGAATGGTTTCTTTGAACCCATCGTAAAGACGCACATAGTCTTTAGTCGAGCCTTCGATCTTGCCAGTACCACCGATCAATACTGTCTTGGCTTCGTATCCGACAGGCAGCGGGAAGTCAGTTAGAGAGACTTGAACCAGTGAGCCTGCTGCTGTAGCTTTGGCTGAGAGGTAGATAGTTGTCCCGACAATATCCACGATTGTGGTGCTTGCTGGAATGCCTGTACCTGTTACCACGCATCCCCTGAGGTTGACTGTTGAGGGGTACACAAGACCCAAGACAGCGGTGATTGCGGTGTTACCCACGACTGTGGTTGCTGTGAAGCCACCCACATAATCAAAGATTGAAGTGATACGAGAAAGCTTAGCTGCTGCTTCACCACGCTTAACGATTTCTTCTTTGAGGTTATATGCAGGGAGCGTCACATCAACGCCGGGAGAGGTCGTAGAGCGTGCATTGAGTTTCACACCACTGGTAGCTTGCACCTTGATGTTTGAGCCAGCAGGGACTGCTGTGACACCTGTACGTACAAGACCAACCCATGAGGATTCATTGGCTGCTGATGCTGCAATCCACTTGTCTGTCACATCGTCATAAGCCAGATCGACCACTGCACCTGAGTCAGGTAGCAAGGATTGAGCGCCATCACGGAACATCTGCTTCTCTTGCTCGTACATGAATAATGCTTGTTCTTGTGTTGGTGCTGTAGCACTGAGCTTGAGCTGTGCAATCGAACCGGGGAATGGAGCGTCTAATGCGTAGCTGTTACCGATGGTAAGCACTGCGCTTGAGTTGTTTAATGTCAGTAATGGATTGCCGTAGGTGATTGCAACCTGTACACCGTTGACTGTGATTGCAAGTGACCCGTCTGTTTTGTAGACAGCACGAGCTTTGAGTAGAGTTGCTGTGTTGTAGGCTGTGGTGGTCGTGACTGTGCGAGTGGTTGTGCCATCGTAAACGGTAGCTTGCAATAGATTGGCAGCAGTGATCGCGAGTTTTATCGACGCGCCCGATGCGCCTGATCGGTCAGCAATTACACCTGCTGCTGCATTAGCAGTTGGAATATTCACCCAAGCACTCACACTCCACTCACCCGTACCAAAATCAAGATCAGCACTGTAAGGTTCTTGCAAATAATTAGCTGAGGAGAATCCTGAGTAGGCTACGACTTGGTTAGCTGTATTTGTAAGGGCTTTGGTGAGTGTGCCGTAAATGTTTGCATTTGCTGCTTTATAAGATCGGTCAGCAACTAACTCTTTAATTGAGATGTTGTCTGCTGATCCATAATAAGAAGATGTGGCATCTTGGCATATAACTTTTACGTATATATTTGAAGTTGTTGCAACAAAAGTATTAACAATTAATCCAAGAGACCATGTTGCAGCTAAAAGATTACTAGCATCAATAGTAGTGCCCATAAGCACAGCGGCTTTACCGTTATTGCCTAACCCACCTTGTCCAGTAACACGGTAAGTTTTTCCTACAACAACAGGTATGGTTTGTCTGATAACTCCCGCAACATTACTTGCAGCATTTGTTAGTTGGAGAACGCCACTAACTGATGTTGCTGTACCACTAGAAATAGTCCATCCAGAAACGTCAGTATCAAATGTTCCATTTACGACAAGCTCTGCTGTAGGCCCAACATTCTCAACAACACTATCCGCTAAATAAGCTCTGCGAATATCACCGAGCATATAGCCTGTGTTGGATAAACTAGAAATGTAAGTAGATATGTTTTGTAAAGGATTGGAAGCATTTAATCTGGTAACTACAGTCACATTGGAAGGGTCAAGACCAAACCCAATAGCAACTTGTTGTTTTTGACCAGAACTAAGTCTTGCAGTACTATTATTTTGGTTTGATACTTTTGGTAAAGCAGCTGCAATCCATGAGCTAGTTCGACCAAATATTGTCAATACACCTTGGAGTAGTCTTGCGTAACCATGATAAGCACTTCCTGACACAGCAACGATTTGCACCATAGCTGGGCTAATGACTGAGATACCGGTAACTGCTCCGTCTGTATTTGAAACAACAATTCCATTTTGCTGAATAACGCTTAAGCCACCAGCCGTGCATACCCAAATAGTCGGTACTTGCAAACCTGTGACTGGATCAAGCGGGGCGTCTGGTAACACGGTCATTGCTATTGAATAGACCGTAGCATTCACAATAATCAAACTTTGTATCGGACTTGCAAAAGTTGTGGCAGAATTTCTTGCACTAATTTTGCGATTAACAAACGATTGCGAATTAACAAAACAAATGGTTGTATCGTCTTTTGCAAAATCAAATATCAACATACCATTGCTAAGCATCCCAACAGAAAGTTTACCGTTTAATCCAGACGTAGTATAAATTGGTTGATTACCAGCGTTCCAGGCAAGCATTGTTGTACCAAAAGTTCCGGAAACAAACCGCATCCACATCGGTCTGCCAGCTTCGGTCAAATCATAAAGAGTGACTGTTGTAGCTTCAGCAACAATCCCCACCAGTTTAGGAAACTTAGCTTTGTTGCCACGGAATACTTCGGTGGTTGATCCGTCTACTGTTTTAGCTTCGTAAGTTGTAAATACGGTTCCGGATTCCCATTGAAAATCGGTAAAGGTATCACTAGTACCACCGCCAGTTATAGCGATTTGACAGTTACTACCAGAAGTAATAGAAAACGGTAAAACAACTCTTGCAGTGTCTGCCGAAATTGTTTGTATGATAGGCGTTGAAAATTGCACCCCAGAAATAGACGCAGTCTTAGTTGTTGGATTATAGGTAATGACCGAATTGCCATTCGATGGGTTTCGATAGCTAATCGTGACGGTTTGGTTGGAGACAGATTTGACTGTAAAAGAAAGAGATGTCGAATACCCTGTCAAGCCTCCAATTGTTCTTGCCAGCTTTGATGCAACCCCGTCAAAGACCGCCCCAGCGGAACTGAAAGTTACAGCCGTAGTTGCGCCATAGTCTGAGGTGCTACCCGTCCACACTGCCGTATTTTGTGGCACTGAATACGTAAACAAATTTTTCCACAACCTGTAAAACTTACCGTCTGTGGTGAGCTGGAAGTAATCGTTGCTTGCTGTGTTTATTGATGTGATTTTTCTAAACGATACATTGTCAATTGAAATTCCAGTCGGACTATTTCCAACTAATATCCCGACTGTTTGATCTGTCAGGGTAGAAATAGGTACAAATCGAGTGTACGTTCCCGGGGTAGAAAACTGCTCACTTCCTGAATTTGAGCTGTTTCCACCAACGACGATATACGCGTAACCACCTGTACGAGAAACTAATGTAAACGTAACTTTGACAATATCGCCTAATGCCAATGTCTGTGATGCATTCTGAGTAATTGAAGGTGATCCTCCAGAAGGCATTGAAGCCACGCCATTACTGATGACCCAACCAGCTCCCTTTGTCCAAACAGTATCGGTGTCAAAACCACCGTTAGTTACGTCAGTTCCGAGGGTTGCATTTGTGCATCTAGCAGCCAATTCATTACTTGCAGAGCCTAACCAATTTCCACTCAAAGCCTCGTTGTACCAACTAGTATTCTGACATTTCTCAGTCCATGCACCACCATCACTATCTTTGCTTGTGTCGTACACAAACATTGCTGTCACAGCATTTGGTGAGCGATGTAAAGCTGCTGCCGTGACGCCTGAGAGGTCTTGTGTGACGACACTCGCCGCTGCCGTGGCGTAGCCTTGTGCTGCACTCTGAGCTGACTGTGCTGCGGTTACAGCGGCTTGTTGCGATGCTGTAGAGCCGTAGATCGCTAAGGCTTGTGCTGCTGATCCTGACGATGCTCCTGCGCTTGTGTTAGCTGCTGCGGCGCTTGATGCTGATGCCGCTGCACTTGCAGACGAAGCACTAGCTTGAGTGGTAGATAGGCTTGCTTGGGTTGTCGCTGTGGTTGCTGAAGTGCTTGCGCTCGTCGCTGAGCTTGCTGAGGCTGCAGCAGAGGATGAAGAATTACTGGCTTGGGTTGTAGAGATAACAGCTTGAGCTGTAGAGATTGCAGCTTGTGAGGTGCTCGTTGCGGCCGACCCTGCCGAGGCTGTAGCGGAAGACTCCGAGGCCGCGGCACTCGTTGCAGAATTGCTCGCTTGCGTTGCTGCGCTTGATTGAGAAGCTGCCGCTGCCGTGGCCGAGGCGCTTGATGCAGTGCGATCTAGGCCTGTTTGTACGCGATCTAAGCCTGTCTGCACGACATCCGCATGAGTCAAAACAACGTCGGCATGAGTGAGCACAACATCAGCGTCGGCGACAACACGACTAGCTTGCGATGCTGCAGCGCTTGCGCTTGCCTCAGCGGCGGACTGTTGGGCTGCGAGTTTTGCGACCGTAGCCTGGTCGACTGTAGGCGCCGGGCCAATACCAAGGATCGCGTACAAATTACAAGCAGAGGTCGGCACCGTGCAAGATCCGAGATCGATCGTGCCACCGTTTGGCTCAGACAGCATGACACGGTACTGAGTGCCGGCCGCACCTAATGAGTTTGGCCAAAGGCTCGCAACAACCACGCCTGAGCTGTTGGCTGTAGCCAGAATCTCTCTTGGCACAATCAGACCATTTTCAGTATCTGCGCTGCTAAGCAAAAACCTAAATTTGCCACCAGCGATCAAAGTACCGTCTGGACGGTTAGCCTGGCACGTTACTGGTACTGTAGTAATCGGCATTATTTATCCAATAAAAAACCGCCCGAAGGCGGCTTGATTATGTTGATGCGTTTTAATCGATTTCGATGACTGAAAGAATGGAAATATTACTTATGCCGTGTAAGTGCAAAGGCTTGTCAATTTAATAACAGTATTGACACCATTTGTAGTCACGATTGGCGAGCCTGTTATTTTGCCCGTGTACTTAGCGCTAGGGATGCTTAAAACAACAACACCGGAACCGCCGTCTGCACCGTATGAGCTGCCTGTTGGATACGCGTTTGATCCGCCTCCACCACCGCCAGTATTGGCAGTGCCGGCAGTTGGATTACCTCCAATTCCAGCACCTGCGCCGCCGCCACCAGCCCCACCGCCACCGCCTGGCCCTACACCGTTGGCTCCATATGCCGCACCACCACCACCACCACCATAAGTAATGGACGATCCAGTAATGCTGCTTGCGACACCAGCACCGCCCGCGCCTCCGCCGTTTACTGCGCCGTTACTACCAACGGCTGAAGCACCTCCGCCGCCGCCACCAGCATAACTACCGCCGGCTCCGCCACGGTTTCCTTGCCCTGCTGTTCCGGCACCGCCATTACTTATGCTGTAGCCTGAGTTTCCGCCGCCAGATCCACCAACCGATCCTTGGGCCGACGATCCATTATCGGAGCCGCCACCGCCTCCGCCAATTGCCGTTAGGGTTAAAAGCGAGGATGAAATTGTTGAATTTCCGCCGTTTAATCCAATCTGGCCCTGAGAACCTTGACCTACCCCACCTGCACCAACCGTAACTGTGTAAACAGTCCCAGGCCTTAACAATACGGAGCCAGCAAGCACACCCCCGCCACCCCCGCCGCCGGCGTAATACGCTGCTCCGCCAGCGCCGCCGCCACCAACAATCAAATAATCTGCTGGGTATGGAACATTAGCGCCAAGCAGCATCTGGTGAATAGTCACGACACATTTCCGCTAAGGACACAAATTGTTGAAGTGATGAATAAAACAGTAACCACACCTCTAGTTGCTAAAGAGACAGATGTTTTGTTCGTATCGATACCCGCAATGTAGGCGCTGGTCGTTGAGCAAGTAATCGTGATCGATCCGGCCGTATTGTTAAAAAGCGAAACAACATCGCCCGCGGCAAACGTTGAATTTGGAATTGTCGCGGATCCGCTCGTACTCAAATTGATGAGCCGTCCGGCATCTGCTGCTGTAAGTGTGTAGCCAGCTGTCTTGGCCGATCCAGACTGAGGCACAGATCGAACGCCGCCGTATTGATCGGCTAGCGTTGTGAATACACCAGAGCCTGGGGCTGTTCCGCCAATCGGACCAGGAGAGGCAAGATTGAGCGCAGCAATCCACTTTGACGATACTCCGGGAGTTTCGACTGCGACGTTTGCCACGCTCGCATTGAGAATCCAGACTTTGCCGGAATGCGAAACAGACGCCGGAATAGCGAGGGCGCCTGAGAGCGTCGACCATTCTCCCTTGAAATTTGCCGCACCTGTTGCTGCAAGGGCTGAGCTAGCTGCACTAGTCGCATTGGTTAAGGCGCTAGCTGCATCTGCATCGACTGCGACCTCTACAGCATTGGCTTCAGTGACAAACGTGCTGAGGGCTGCGACCAGCGCAAACGCTTTTGAGTTGAACGCGGTTGTTGAGTCCGTCGGCAATGGTGCCGCTGGTAAGGCAGTGATCGTCATGTAAGCCCCTCGAGTTCCAAAGAGCAATCAACGTGCTCTGGGTAAGAAATTAAAATATCAAAATTTTTGTAAAAGCCAAAAATCGTGGTGGATTCGTAAATGCTGCTGCCGATCCAAAGACACGGCGTCGCGCGAACATCGGTTAGGAAATTTTGAAACTTGTCGACTTCGTATTTTTCGACCTGCATATCAAAATTTGCTCTTCGCGAGAATGCACGCTGAATTAAAACGGTATCGCCGAAATCATTAGTCTCTTTGCGCGAATAATCGACAATTCCGACTCGCGCGCCGTAGCTGACACCAATTCCAAAGGCAATCTGCTTGCCGATCATCAAAATGCCGACGGCCAGAGCTGAAGTTCCGGTCAGGGTTAGGTTAATTACACAGTCTGCGTAGAGTGGAATATCGGTCAAAATACACTGAGTGGAGGCTGGCTTTTCGCCGTAGAACCATGTCCACCAGTCTGCTGATACGGGAGCGCCACCCACGGTGACGGTTTTCGAGTAAACAGTACCGCCCGCATACGCGCTGGTAATATTTACGGAAAATGTGGAGCAGCCAGTCAGATTTAATGCCGCGATTGTATTGATGGCCTCACCTGGCGTGAGCGAGTAAGTGATGCTTGTTGTTTGTTTTGTTTGTGTGCTAACCGAGGTGTCAAATGCAGACCAGCGATTTGTTGGCGATACTTCTATCCACCACAGCGGCGAAGTAGCCGGCGCATGATTTGTGTTTGCAGCCTGTAGGCTTTCGTAAATCTTATGGGTGCCAGAGCTTGTCAAAATAGCTCGCGCAGCAAGAGCATAGGTCGTGCCGCTTGACCACACAGCATAATCAGTCTCGGCCACATTCGACGACGTGAGTATTGCGTCGGTAATGGGGAGTGGCTGCACAATAATCAGCGCATTTGCGTTTGTGCTCATACCTCAACCCTCGTATCCGGCAAGCCATTTGACTCCCAACGCTCAAGCACCTTGGCCGTGCGAATCTGAATCTGGGCATTGGCTCTAGACTGCGCTTGAATATCTGTTCTGAGGCCTTGGATTTCACCGGCAAGGCCGTTACCAGACATAATGTCTCGCGTCTGTCCGGCCGTGTAGACCTGACCAGGGCGATTAAAGTTAATCAACTCTGGCCCATGCTCGCCCACCATTGCTAGGCCGCCTGGGTAAGCCCCGCCAGTTGCGTAACCTCGAGCCTTTGCCTCTTGGCTTCCGATGATGCCGGCGCGGATCTCTTCGATATTGATCCCGCGTGTTGTCCAGTCTGCTAGACCTGCAGCGTCGGCATTGCGACCAAGAATTTCCAAATAAAGCGCATTAACTTTTTCTGAAAGACCATTGCTCGGCTGCATTTTTGATGCGCTGATCGCAGCCCCAAGCGCGGCCACCGCACCTGCCACAGTTAAGACCGAGCCATTGAGGCCTTTCAATTCGTTGATCTGATCCTGAGCGTAGGTCAGCTGCTCTTGATAGTAAGCATTTGTCGACTCGACTTGGGCGCCCAGCTCATCAATCATTTGCTGAGCGACTTCAAGCTGCAGCTCGGCGGTCGTTTTCTGATCTTGGGCGACGCCTCTCAGGCTTGAAAGCTGCCCGGCAAGCTGCATCTGTGCCAGTTTTTGCTCGTAGCTTGATGCGTAGTTTGTTGCATCCATGCCTGACCGAACGGCTGAAACGGCAGTTTCGAGCAATCCCTGATCTGGCAAATACCCAGTATTGTTTGCCGCGTCAATGGCGTTTTGAATAAATGCCATACCCTCGGCCGCCGACTGAGCTGAATTGATTGCGCCGCTGAGCTCGTCAATCTGGCCTGTCAAGTAGTCAAAAATCGATCCAAGCGCAGAGATATTTTGCGTGGCGACGTCTTTCTGTGCCTGGGCAATTGCTTTGCGCTTTTCGATCTCGTCGATCGCTGCCTTTTGCTCTGACTGAATTGCGGCCTGCAGATTCTGAAAAGCGGTATCGACCAGAGCTGCAAGCGAGTTTTTCAGGCCGCTAAATGCTGGCGCAAGCTTAATCAGGTTTGCAAATAGAGTGTCGTTACCAGCTGCGCGTGCGGCCTCGACCATTGCCCTGAATTGCTCATTTGTCGACGGCATGGATAAACCAAGCTCGTTGAATACTTTGCTTAGGCTCTGAGTAGTTTTTTCTGCGCGCTCTTGAGACGAGTAGAAATTTTGATAGTAAGCATCTGTAGCTGCGACGAATTTCTCAACAGTGCCAAAGGCCTCGACTAGTTTACTTGCAGCATCAGCGCCCTTAACTGAAGATTCGTAAAGGGTGATATTTAGAATGCCGAAAGTGTCATTTGCTAGTTTTAAACTTGACCCTAATCGTGCAAGTGTGTCAGAGAATTGCTCGCCTGAACGCTGGAAAGGTGCAATCTCACCAGCCGCAAAGGTTGCGAGACCATCTGCGTAGGCTTTGATCGTCTCATTAATGGCCTTCTGTGCGTCTTCGGCTGACAAGCCTTCAAGGCTGCGCTGCACCTCTTGCGAGTATTGAGTCAAGTCGCGTGCTGGTAGCTTGAGAATGTCTGTGTACTGCTTGACCGACACGGCCACGGCACCTACTGACGCATCGAAGTATTTTTGCAGCTCTGAGTCGACCTGCGTAAGCTCTTGTCCTTTTGCGCCTCCGCTGATGAAACCGCCAGATTTTGACCAATCTTCGTAAGCCTGTACCGTTGTTTGCATTGAGTTAAACAGCACCTTAATGCCTGTATCCTCAATCTTCTTTTTACCAGTACCGAAGGCCGCATTTGCCAAGCCTCCGACCATGCCGCCGATTGCTGCGCCCAGTGGGCCACCGATCATCGCGCCAATTGCAGCGCCTCCACCAACCGTTAACCAGGACGATCCGCCGCCGATCCCTTTGCCGTCAGAGATTAAATTTCCAGCCATTAACCCGATACCAATGCCGCCAGCATAGGATGCAATAGATCCAAGCGTTGATGCGGATGACAAAAGAGACTCCCCAACGCTTGCTAGTGCAGACCCGGCCTCATTAGTTGCAGTCAACGTCATGCCTAATTCGGTGGCATAACTTGTCACTGTGGTGCCTAACGATGCAAAGCCACCCGATAACAGCTCATAGCCGGATTTCAGGCTAGATGCCGCCCCGACAAGCCCTAGTGAGTTATAAGTTGAATCACCTGCAGATCCATCTGGAGCCACGCCACCGGCCGCCGCACCTGGTGCAAATGCCGCCGTCATGGCGCCTACAACACCGCTTAGAATTGGTTGGATGATTGGTCTTAAAATCATCGTCTTAAACATATTCTTGATGAAATCAGCAGCATTCATGCCGCCACTCATCAATGCATCCGCTAATGATTGACCGATTTGATTATTTATCTGCTTGACTTGATCTGCATACTTTTCATCTTGTTTTAAGCGCTCTTTTTGCAGATCTTCGTTTGCCTTGATGCTTTCGTCGTCAAGTTTTTTGCGAAGTTCTACGAGCGACTTCATCTGTTCTTTTTCAATCGTCGCTGCGATCACGGCCTCGGAATACTTCGCCCATTCTGCCGTACCTTCTTTGATTCCAAGATTAAGCAGCTTTTGCAGTGCAATGGACGTCTCTTTTTCGACGTTGCTCATTGTCAGCGCATCCGTTTCAAACTTGATAGCATTAACAAGCTCGTTGGCCTTATCAATCATTTTTTGATAAGCGTCTGTACCTTCGTTTTTGTAGTCAATAAATGCCAGCGCTGCTTTCTTTGCCTCTGCCGCTGCCGCCGCCGCTGCTGCTGCATCTTCTGCGCTAATTTTTACCGGATTGTTTCGAGCGAGCCGATCAACTTCTTCTGCATCGCGTCGAGCATTTTTAATGCGATCCGTAAACTGGTCAGTTTCTTTTTTGATTGCGTCGAGCTGAGTCCGCCTATTTTCTGCATAGCCAGAAAAATCCATTGTCTCCAAGCTTGCCATTGACTTTGCAAGTGTGACAATCCCAGCTAGCTCAACATACATTTGCCTAATAACGCCAACTGTCGACGCCGCGGCGATTACAGCAAGCTCAAAGGCGCTTGTAAGAGCCTCCATGACAACTTGCATAATTCCGCCGTTCTTCTTGCTCTCTGCAAAGGTATCTGCAAGAATCTGCAAAGTTGGCAATAAGCCCGCCGCAAGGGTCATTTTGACACCCTCGGACATTTTGGCAATTTCAGCTAGCTTGTCGTTGAACCGGTCTGACTTTTCGACCATTTCTTGCGTGACGCCGGAGTACGACTTACCCTTGTCGATCATCTCCTGAATTTTAGTGCCACCCTCTGCAAGCATTGGCGCAATAGATGCCCACGTCTTACCAAATGCCTGAGCACCAAGGGCTGCACGAAGCTGTGGGTCTTCGACCTTCACAAACATATCTGCCATCTGTTTGAGGGCTTCGATAGGGTCTTTTGCCGAGACTCCAATTAGTTTGAATTTTTCAGCATCTTCGCCCATGTGAACGCTGAGCTTATTGATTGCTTGAGCAATACCCTCCAGGTCGCCGCCTGATTGTTTTGCAGCTAAGTCTAGGCCAGATAAGTTTTCCGCAGAGATCGAGGTAGCTTTGCTTAGGTCGTTAAGCTTGTCTGCTGCGTCAATAGCGCCCTTGACGTAATCCTTGAATGCCGTTGCTGACATTGCCACACCAAGCGCAGCAAGACCTGCCATTGCTCCCTTTGCATAACCGGTGATTGACGACATAGCATCGCCCACGGATTTCTTTGCAGCATCCATATCTTTCTGCAAGCGAGCGACGTTGGCCGCCATCTCGATCGTCAGTTTTCCGACTGGTATGCTCATTTTTCGTTTATCTCTGCTATTGCTGCACGATCAATAAAAAATATCGTCTCGATCTCAACGGGTGAGAGCTCGACATTAAAGACTTGCTGGTATGCCTGTAATTCAGAAAATAGAATTGGACTTATGCCCATTCCACCAACTGGCCGCGAGCAATGAAGCTCCATAAAAATATTGAGAAGGTAATGGCTACCAACCGGAATTGGTGGAACATCTAACTCTGGCGGTGTCTTTCCTGTTGATTTTTCAATTGCGCGAAGATGATCAAGTTCTGACGATCCGTCTTCGCGCTTCTTGCCTAGCTTGATCTGCGCTCTGACGTGGGCGGCTAGCCCTTCGCGGAGCGCGTGATAAAAAGATCTTTTTCGCCAAGAGCTGTGTCGAGCTGGTCAACAAGCCAGCCCATTTCCGGATTGGTATAAAGCTCAGTCGCTGCTGCCTTAGAAAAGACTACAGGCGCACCAGTGTCGTCGATTAGACCCGACCAGCCAAGGGTGAAGGCCGCCAAGTTTTCTTTCTTTTGGCTTTCTGCATCTTCTGGCTCAGGCATCTCTGCACGGCCAGTTTTGGCATAAGACCGTAGAAATTTACGCGACTGAGCAAAAGTAATGCGCTTGCGATCTGGGTGCT
>JAULBY010046417.1:0-12520 GCA_032358315.1 Ophiocytium majus
GGGGCGCAACAGCACTGCAGTAGGTGCGGCAGCCGCAGCTGTGCTGATGGGCAACTTCAACTTCAACTTCAACTGAAGCGCCTATCAGCTTCATGTGGGACACGGCTACTACTGCTGCAACGGTTGCAGCAGGTGGTGGCAGCAGGTGCCACCACAGGACAGCCTATCACTGCCTACGAAATTTGCCTATTGCGCCTTCGGACAACTACTAGTAGTTTTGGCAAGCATCACCAGCATGCGGGCAGCCACCACTGCCCTGCTGGTGGAGCAGGCAGCGGCTGTAGCGGCCTCACAGGCTGGGCTAGCAGCCCGCCACCCTCCCCGTAGCCCTGGTGACGGGTGTGGTCTGGTGTTGTGGAGGGGATGGCGTTAAAACATTGTTTTTTGCTATTGGGGAATTGCCGGGGTACAGGTCCCCGGGTCTGGTGCTCTGTGCCCTAGCTCACGACCCCTCCACACAGCTTGCGCAATGCAATACACCAGGGGAAACCTTGCAACTGCTTGGTGGGGGGCTGCTGACTGCTTGTGCCCTGGTGACAAGTGTGAAGTCGGATTGTGGAGGGGATGGTTTTACTACTAGTGTTTTGTTGCTTCTGGTGGCTATGGTGACAGGGCTCGGCGAACGGCGTTGGTTGTGCACAGGCTGCTCGCCAGAACCGTGAAGACCACCAGGACCCATGCTCCCAGCTGCTCAGCAGCAGGTAAGTTGAAGTTGAAGTTGAAATCAGGGTTGAAGTAGAGTAGCACCAGCAGCAGCAGCAGCAGCGGAAGCAGCAGCAGCGGCGAAGGCAGCGGCAGCAGAGGTGGCGACAGCAGAGGTGGCGACAGCAGCGTCAGTGGCGGGGCAAGACCGGCACATGTATGACAGCTGCAAGTAAGCATGGGAAACCAGAGGCAAGTTGGGAAGAGTAGTGTTCCCAGCCGGAGCCGGATAAGCCGACCGGCGTCGGCTTAGCCGGCAAGCTGACCGAAGCCGAGCTGGTTGATCCTCGGCTCATTTCGGCACTTTGAGTTTGTTTTGCAACGAATGCGGCAGCACGTTCACACCGCGTGGATACTCCCCCTCGATGCCTGCAGCGTGACAAGAGCCCAGTAGGCTAGCTGCGTTGCTGCACTGGTGTAGCGCTCCCTGTTGTGCATGGTAGAATACATGTTGAAGTTCCACTTCAAAGTCCAAGTTTCACGAAACATCTCACCTTGCGAATGTTGAACTTCGTCTTTGCCCGGATCTTGAGGTACAACACGGCGGGCATGGCGAAGGACACATGTTGAACTTGAACCTCAACTTCAAGCTTCACAAAGCACCCCACCTTGCGAATGTTGAACCGAATCTTGAGGTAAAACACCGGCAAACATGCCCAATGACACATGTTGAACTCCAACTTCAAGATTCACAAAAACACCTCACCTTGCGAATGTTGAACTTCTTCTTTGACCGTATCTTGAGGTAGAACACGGCGGGCATGCCAAAGGACACTGTGAACCCCACCAGAGAGCCACAGATGCTCCACACCAGTGCCACACCCGGGATGCTGTTCAGCAGAAGGTGAGTTGAAGTTGTAGTTAAAGTTGGAGTTGAAGTAGCAGCAACGATGTAGGACCGCAATACAGCGGCCACAGCAGCAGTGGCAGCAGCGGCGGCGGCAGCAGCAGCAGCGGCGGCGGTGGCAGCGGCGGCGGCGGCAGCAGCGGCGGCGGCGGCGGCGGCAGCAGCGGCAACAACAGCAGCGGCAGCGGCGGCAGCAAGGGCGGCAGCAGTGCTCAGCAACGGCAGCGGCATGCGCTCCCAGCAGACATAGCACTACTATGAACAGCAGTGCTCACTACAGTAGCAACTTCTATTGGTAACGCGCAACCAGCCGCGCCCGGCCACATTTACCTAACACCCAGCAGGCGCATGATGTTTACTTAACACCCAGCAGTCGCCCGGGCGCGTCATTCCCCTTCCATGTTGTCACAAACCATGTTGCTTTGAGTACACATGATAAATGTATTTCAAAGTGCTAGTGTGAAGCTTCACCACTTCACTACTTCAACTTCAACTTCAGAAGTATTACAAATGGTTGCTTCACGGCGAGTCAGCAAATCTTTATTTTTTTGCGCATCTGGCCGCAAACAGCAGGCAGAACCCCATCAGCGCGATGGCCAGCGAAAAGTGGCAAAGTGCGCCCGGCAACCTGCCGAGTGCCTCCTTGACCTCAGTGTTTCAACCTTGGTGTTCACTACACTACACACTGCAGAAGTACAACTTTACCTACCTTCGACGTACATGTATTGTACTTCGACGTGCTACCGGTACAGTACATACATGTATGTAGTACAGTGTACTGTGGAAGCATTTACTGGTGCATAACACCCAGCAGGCATCCAAGCGCCGGTCACCTCTCATGCCGTCACAAGCATGTCATTTCGAGGACACACAAAACTACACCGCTGTAGTTCTTCGGTTGCTTCACGCGCTGTCATGCGCGCACCTGACCGCGAACAGCAGGCAGAACCCCACCAGCGCAATGGTCAGCGCGAAAGTGCCGAAGTGCACCCAGAAGCCAGCCGAGTGCCTCGTTAACCTCTGTGTTTCAATCTTGGTGTTCATTATCTACTACCATCATAGCATTTCGAAATACTACTAGTAGTACGTCTTCAAGCAGGTGATTTTACCAAGTAATTACTTAACACCCAGCAGGCACCCGGGCGCGTCGTGCACCTCTTGCGCTGTCACAACCACGTTGTTCTGAGTACACACACGATACAAAGGTTTACCAGCTCTACTTCTGCCACCTCTGTTGCTTCGCGCCAAATCAGCCGCGCTGTCATGCACGCACCTGACCGCGAAGAGGAGGCAGAAGCCCATCAGCGCAATGGTCAGCGCAAAGTGCCGAAGTGCGCCCAGAAGCCGGCCAAGCGCTTCCTTGACCTCGGTGTCCTCTCGTGGCGACCCTGCCGGCCCCCCGCCGGTGCCATTGTTCAGGCTTTGGTAGGCGGGTGCGGTCGCGGCCCCTACACGCGCATACAGCGTCACATGGTTGAAGTTTGAGTTGTAGTTGTAGTCGAAGTTGTAGTAGCACAACTAAGAGGGAAGAGGTGGCCGCCGCGGGCACATAGACATGCAGACGCAAACGGAGGTTAGTCGTGAGGGCGAGCAGTGTGAGAAAGCGTCACATAGTTGAAGTTGAAGTTGAAGTTGTGGTAGCACAACTGAGATGGAAGAGTTGGTCGCCGCGGGCACATAGACAGGCAGACGCAAACGGAGGTTAGTCGTGGCCCCTACACACGCATACAGTTGGCCAGGGTGGGCACACAGCCACACAGACGCAAAGGAGGTTAGTCGTGAGGCCGAGCGGTGTTTGTGAGCGTCAAAAAGTCTGACTTGAAGTTGGAGTTAAAGTAGTAGTAGCACACAACTAAATGGGGAACAGTTGACCACCTTGGGCACAAATATACATGAAAACTCATCTAGGAGCGATAAACTCTAGGTCTCCTCACCGTATATACCAGGTTTCGGCATCGCACAAGTAAGTCCCGTTGGTAACTGTACTATGAGTCATCCCTCGCCCTCACGGACACTGACCGGCGCGTGTTGGTGCGGGGGCTGCCTGGTGTTCCACCAGGCCGACAGATCATTCCACCACCTTCGGCCTGACATTTGTGCCCCAGCGACGGCAGTATCTGGGCTGCAACCATTTTGGTTTTATTCACAACAAGGTTGGTGGCTTCACAGCCACCACCGCAGAGCAGAGCAGCAATCCAGAGCAGGAGCATGTGCCCAAAATGCAGTGAATTGAGTCCCAGGCACGCAGTGCGTTGCGTGTGCTCAGCAACAAGTGTGCATATGTGGCTCAGCAGCAGCTATGAATGCCAGACTGCTGCAAACCTCGTCATTTCACAAGCTCACAGACACAAAAGGAGGCAAGCCGTGAGTGGCGTCATCAGCACGCGTGAACAGTCAAGAGTTGAAGTTTGTATATCAGTCCAGACTTGAAGTTTATCATTGAAGGGTGAGTGAGAGATGAAAAGCGGCCGCTAAGTGCGGCGTCTGTGTCCTTTGGCGGCCTGTGCAGCAAGCCTGCGCCCCAACAAGAGTTGAAGTTGGTCTGCTGCAAGAGTTTAAGTTTGTCTGCTGCAAGAGTAGTTGGTTCTGGTGTTGTGGAGTGGCACGTGGGCAGCCACCACTTCCTTGGCGGTGGAGCAGGGAGTGGTGGTACCAGCCCGCACATTGCTCAGCAGCAGCAGCAGCAGGAGCAGCAGTGCTCAGCAGCAGTGAAGCAGAAGTACTCGGCAGAAGCGGCGGCGGCAGAGCTCAGCAGTGAGCTGGCAGGTTACCTGGCAGCAGTGGCGTCTCTGGTGAGCGGGAGCACGCGCCCTTCAGCGCCCCCCACACCTGCCGCAGCAGCTCCTCAAATGCCTCCCTGCGCACATAAAACCAGGTACATGACAACAGCAGTACCAGTCTTATGTATAACAATAGTGGTACCAGCAATATGTACCATTATATCATGTATAACAATAGCAGTCCCAGTATTGTGTACATGCAGCGTCGCTGCGCACATGAGCACCAGTTCGAGTCACTAGAATTGTTAACACCTGCCGCAGCAGCTCCTCAACCTCTCTCCACACATGAAACCAAGTACTTCAAGTACATAACAATAGCAGTACAGTATTATGTACATACAGTGAAGTGTTGCTGCACACATGAACGCCAGTTCAAGTCGGTGTTGATAGTAACGCCTGCCGCAGCAGCTCCTGAAATGCCTCCCTGCGCACATGGAAATAGGTGTACCTGTCAGTAGCGGTACCAGTACAGTAGTGTTTACATTAAAAGCGTCCCTGCACACATGAATGCCAGTCCAAGTCAGCAATAGGTAAGCCAGTCCGGACAGTCTCCTGGCTCATGCCAAAAAAATACAAGTGAGCCCTGTTGGTAGATGTACTCTGAATCATCCCTAGCCCTCAAGGACACTGACCGGCGCGTGTAGGTGTAGGGGCTGTCTGGTGCTTTCATCAGGTGGACCAATCACCCCACAGGCTTCGACCTGGCATTTGGCCCCAGCCACGGCAGTATCTGGGCTTAGCAGCCTTTTAGGTTTCTTTCACAAAAGCTTTATCTTCATTGTCCTGGCAATCAGCGGCTTTGAAGTGCAGCTATCACACCTGGTTGGCAGCTCCTGGCTCATACACAAGCTTCAACTTCACTGTCCTGCTGATAGTGGCAGTGAACTTCAAATAGCACACCTGATCGGCAGCACCAGCACAGGATGGCCACACAGCTGCAACTTCAACATGTGTTGGTGAACTTTCAGTGTCGCACCTGGTCGGACGCACCAGCACAGGCCACTAGCTGCAATTTCAACAAGTGTTAATGAACTTCAAGTGTCGCACCTGGTCGGCAGCACCAGCACATCAGAATACAAAGAAGAAGCATCTCTTGGCAGCAGTCATGCCGGACAGATTGCCAGCTTACTTGCCATGAAAATTTCAACTCAGCAGCAACATCAGTCCAGCTGCAACCAACGGCGGTGAACATCAGAAAAGATTGGAGGAGTGCGAAGTGCCGCACCTGGTCGGCAGCACCAGCACGGGAATGGCCACCAGCATGGTCACTCCTAGCCCCAGGCGCCCCCACATCACCACCTGCGACAGTTACAGAGGCAGTTATCACGGCAGTTAAAGCGGCAGATACAGCAGCAGTTACAGCGGCAGTTACACAGGCAGTTACAGCGGCAGATGCAGAGACAGTTATAGCGCCAGTTACAGTGGCACTTACAGCGGCAGTCATAGCGGTAGTTACAACGGCAGTTGCAGAGGCAGTTACGGCAGTTACCACGGCAGTTACGGCGGCAGTTACAGCGGCAGTTACAGCGGCAGTTACACAGGCAGTTACAGCGGCAGTTACAGAGACAGTTACAGCGCCAGTTACAGTGGCAGTTACAGCGGCAGTTACAGCGGCAGCGGTGGTTACAGCGACAGTTCCAGCATCAATCACAGCGGTGATTACAGCGGCAGTTACAGCAGCAGTTGCAGCGGCAGTTACAGTGGTGGTTACAGTGGCAGTTACAGCGGCAGTTACAAAATGACTGCTCAGCAGTGACGCACAACGTGCGCGCACCTGCACTCCAAGGAAAAGGTATGAGCTTCAAATTTGCCATTGTTCTGCTGAACACGTTATTTGTCGGCGGGGGGCACGTTGAGCAGGGTGACGTCCTTTTGCAAGTTGAAGTATGAACTTCAATTGTGTACTACCTGCCTGCTGAGCACGCGCCTTGCCATCAGGCGGAAAGTTCAGCAGAACTCCATCCTCCGAGGTTTCGTGGAAGCAAACTGTACTTCATGTACTTCAAGGTGGGAGTATGAACTTCAAGTGTGTCTACCTGTCTGCTGAGCACGCACCTTAACATCAGGCGGCAAGTTAGGCAGGATGTCATCCTCCGTCTTCTCATGGGCAAGTAAAACCGCTCTTCCCGTTTTTCAAGTTCACGTATGAACTTCAAGTGTGTACTACCTGTCTGCTGAGCATGCACTTGTCGCCGGGGGGGAAGTTGAGCAGGATGCCATGCAGCAAACTGTACTTCCTGTACTTCATACTTCAAGTTGAAGTTCAAACTTGAAAGTGTGAACAGTAGTGCTGAGCGCGCACCTTATCATCGGGCGGGAAGTTGAGCAGGATGTCGTCCTTAGTGTTCTCGTACGCGTAGAAGTAGCCAAAGACGCCCAGCAGCAGGTAGATGAGTCCGCCTGACACAAAACAAGATGCCGCACAAAACACACACATGTACAACAATAATTTACGCAGCAGCAGGTCAATGAGCCCGCCTGAAAACATCAAGGACATAAATTGTTGGGGGGGGGGGGCTGCATCAGGCAAAGAGCATTCTTGCGCAGCCTCTGCCTGCAGGCATATACTTCAACTGTACCAACAACTTCAACTGTACCGGAAACTTCAACTGTTATCGTACGCGGACAAGTATCCAAAGACGCCCAGCAGAAGATAAATGAGCCCGCCTGAAAAAACATCAAGAACAGAAATCGTTGGGGGGAGGGAGTGCATCAGGCAAAGCGCAATCATTCTTGCTCAGCCTCTGCTAAAATCACATGAATTTTCATACACCAGTTCGTGTCAAGTACATGTTTACTCAGAAGTCAGGGACTTAAATAGACAGCCCCGGCGGTCTCTGCGTGCTGGCATGCACTTTGCTAGCCCAGCCTGCAGCGCGCGGGTTGCTACAGCCGCTCCCTGCTCCGCCAGCAAGGAAGTGGTGGCTGCCCGCGTGCTGGTGACGCTCGCAAAAACTGCTCAGCCTTACGGCTTATCTCCCCTTCTGCTCAGCCTCTGCCTGCAGGCATGCTGTCTGCCAGCGCAGCCTGCACGTGGGCTGCCACAGCCGCTGCCTGCGACTTCCTGTGTACCGACTTCAACTGTATGTTAACTTCAACTGTACCAACGACTTCAACTGTACCAGAAACTTTAACTCTTCTCAAACGCATAGAAGTAGCCAAAGACGCTCAGCAGGAGGCAGGTGAGCCCGCCAGACACAAAAAAGGCACAAACACACCACACAAAAATACCACACAAAACGACTTTGTGCACAGCAGTGTGTCAAGCACAATAAGCACCTCAAAAGAATGCTCGGCAGCTGGCGAGGCACAAAGAACTGTTCATTCACCTGCAGTTATGCTGCCGTTGATGATGCCCTTGACCCTGTCGCGCGTGGGGTTCACGAGGCCCGCGTGTACACTCATGCTACGTGAATTCATGAATGTCATGTGAAAAAATGTGCATTCACCTGCGGTTATGCTGCCGTTGATGATGCCCTTGACCCTGTCGCGCGTGGGGTTCACAAGGCCCGCGTGTACACTCAGAATGTTGAACTGGCACATGAATGCCAGGCTGAAGATGGGGAACGCGCTCAGAACCTGCGCTCAGCAGCAGCGATGGTGCTCAGCAGCAGCAGCGGCAGCAGCAGCAGCACCAGCAGCGGCGGCGGCAGCAGCAGCGGCAACAGCAGCAGAGTGGCGGCGGCGGCGGCAGCGGCGGCCGCGGCAGCAGCAGCAGCAGCAGAACCAGCATGGGCAGCAGCAGCAGCGGCGAAGATGGTGAATGAGCGTTCATTGGGGTTTCGCGGTAATATGTATCATGTGTGTCGTGTGCGTGCGCTGCGTGCCTGCTCAGCCGTGGCCTCAAAGGCACTAGCATCACGTAGTATTTGTTGAAGTGGGTCATCTTCAATAGCATGCACTATACTTGTTGAAGTAGGTAGGTTCTTGTTGATCTGCGCCTGGTGTCTCACCCTGGAGGCATCGGTGGTGACAGCCACTGCCTGCTGCCTGGCCTCTGGCTGAGCGGTGTTGAGCTCAAAACACCTGTGCACAAGCACGCAGGCACACAAGTATAGCATCGCTGTAAGGGGACCATGTAGTTTGTATAGGGTTGCAAGTGTCCCACCAGGCTTGTGCGCACTCGCACTCGAACATACAAACTTCAAGTCCAACTTCAACTTTGTGCATGGCCTCTGGCTGAGCGGTGTTGAGCTCAAAACACCTGCGCGCACGCATCAGGCACACAAGTATCGTATAGCATCGTCGCAAGAGGGCCATGAGCTTTCAAATAAAGGGATGCAATGTGCGTTTAAATACGGATGCACAAAAATGAACTAGCAGGCAAGTATTTGCGGCTGATATACGGCGTACATGAGCCATAGAACTAAAAGTTCAACTTCCCACACAACTGTAACCAATGCTGGCGGTCAGCACGAGCGCAGAAAACAAGCCGGCGTAGCACATGTGGCGCAGCGCGTGTAGGTCCTTGGACTGACCAACACAAACTTCAACTTCAACTTCAACTAGATCTTCAACTTCAAATTCACCTGTAGCCGATGCTGGCGGTCAACACGAGCGCAGAGAAGAAGCCCACGTAGCACATGTGGCGAAGCGCGTGAAGGTCCTTAGCAAGGCACATTGGGAGCGTGACCAGTAGGCATCCCACCAGCACCAGGTTGCTCTCGTGTGATGTGAACTCCGCCAGACCTGCATCAGAAGTGTTTATGAGTGTTCATGAATGAGGCACATGTTCACGAAGGATCATGAATGAGGCACATGGGGAGCGTCACCAGCAGGCACCCCACCAGCACCAGGTTGCTCTCGTGTGATGTGAACTCCGCCAGGCCTGCAGCAGCGGGGTGTTCATGAAAAAACATGAACGAGTACATGTACATGAACGATCATGAATGAGGCACATGGGGAGCGTCATAACTAGGCACCCCACCAGCACCAAGTTGCTCTCAGTACGATGTGAACTCCGCCAGACGGCGCCGCTTACCTGTGCCCTTCACCCAGCCAACCAGCAGCAGCAGCAGGCTGCTCCATACGTCTCAAACCATTGACATGTTCACAAACTGTGCAAATTCATCTATTTCATGTGAGTTGATGTGAGGTAGGCTCACCTGTGCCCCCAGCCCACCAGCAGCAACATTCAGGCTGCTCCATATGTCGCACACCAGCAATGTTGACACACTAAAAATTCATGAAATTTGTGGATTTATGTGCTCACGTGTGCCCATGACCCAGCCAAACTGCTGCATATGTCGCGAACCAAAATCACGTGGGCCAGCATGTTCACACACTGTAGCAATTCATGAATCTCATTTGAATTCATGTGAATGGTGCGCACCTGTGCCCCTGACCCAGCCAACCAGCAGCGACAGCAGGCTGCTCCATATGTCGCGCACCAGAATCATGTAGGCGAGCAGCACAAATAGGGTCATGCACAGCAGAATGCAGGTGGCCGCCGCGCCCCCCGCATTGCCATATGCAGCCTTCGCCACCTGTGATTGGACGGCGGAAGGGTGGTGGCGGGTGTGGGTGTGATACACATCTAGTGATGGGTCACGGCGTATAACGTTTTCATACTTCGGGAGTACGTTGTAAACGCAAAATACGACGTATACAGCATTGGCCACCTGAATACGACATATACTGCCATATGCAGCTTTGGCCACCTGTGATTGGCCGGCGGGGGGGGGGGGGGGGGGGGGGGGGGGGGGGGGGGGGGGGGGAGGCACGGCAGACAAGAATCATGCCGAGCTGCTATAGATAGGATTACAAAATTTGGCTATCAGTAAACATATCCCAGCACACGGCAGGGTGTAACGTGATAGCCACGAGGGTTTACCACGGCACACGTCACATTGACAGTTGGCCCACAGTACGTCCGCAATTGTTTTCGTCCGGTTTGTATTGTAGTACGGTACGCGGGCTACTAGGGGAGTTGAACAGATGCCGTCCGCTTTGTTCTCGCGGTATGTGGAGGCAGACTTTGTGACCACATGACAGCCATAGAACTATGCTATGAAACGCCCTGTTTAGTGCGGCTCCTGCCTTGTTCACAAACTGCTGGAACGCGTGGTCCAAGTAGCGTGAGTAAACTTGGAGTACTTCAAGTACTTCCAAGCATATAAGTGGCCGGCGCGGCACCCGCATTGCCATACACAGCCTTGGCCAACTGTGGAAGGGTGGTGGTGGGTACCCTTACCATGAATTCACATGAAATTCATGAACCGCTACAGTGGGTGCACATTGCTGGTGCGATGCAATGAACTACCGTCTAGCTCCAAAGTAGTTGCCCGGGACAGTTACTGTTGTTTGGCACAAAACAACGTAGGGGCGCAGTTACTTTTGCAGGCACACACAGCCACACACGGACTTCCAAACAATTGAACCATGTGGGTTTCTGTAGCTATCAATGCAAGCACTGTGCGGGGGGTAAGTTACTTTGGGGACAGCCAAAACAATTGTCCAAAGGAACTGCCCCGGGCAACTACGTTGGAGCTAGACGGTATATACTTCTGGAGTAACTCACATTACAGCAGATATTGTTTATAGCACGTGTGGGCGTGCAAGAGCCCATGCCAGGCACGCCAGCACAAAAGTGGCGGTGGCACATGCCCGGCGGCATATGCACACAAACTCACAGACATCTCTGAACAGCCGAGAGCAACACACGTGCGGCTAGCAGGCGCGCCTGAGCCGCACTTAGTAGTGGCTGGCGGACTAAGGAGGGGGGGTGGGGACGTTGTCTGCAAATAGGAAGAATTGTATGTAATTATATATTATTATACTTCAGTATATTATTATACTTCGTAGTATAATACTACGTAGTGGTATGTAGTAGTATATAATAAACTTCTCAGACCATGCTGATGAATGGCAGGTGAGGGAGGCCTCGGTTTGTCTGGGCATACTTGTCCACGTTCATGGGCCATGGGTCACAACGTGTGAACGTAACATGGTGCACCGTATAATGTGCTTGAGTAGTGAATAAGGCGTACACGGTATTCAAAAGAACCTATTTACATGGCAAATACGCCTCATGTCATATTTTCGGGTATAATAATAATAATGATAATACATGTATTACATATATTTTTTTTAATAATCAAATGCGTTCTACGCCGTAAACCACCACTACTTGTACTTTTGTAGAAGTATGCACATGTAAATACCCTTGAAAGTATAAATATTTATATTGGAAGGGCAGCCTCGGCCACCTGGGCCAAAAGCGGGGTGATGGTGATATATGTCAACACCGTCATGCCTCAAAGGAGTCGCCTGGGCTGGCCGTTAGTTGGCTGCCTCCCAGAGTAGCTCACTCCCCACATTTTTGCGTTGGCAGTCGCAGTAAAAGGTAGGGGACATTACGTGTGAGATTGTTGTTCTAAATGCTTCTTTCTATTATACTTAATTCTATACTATCAACTATTACTAAAAAAGTTATACTGCGAGGAGGACCGTAGTGGTAGTTTTTTTAGTGGCTGCCGAGGTAATATGCCACCGCCATTTTTTTCAAACACCCCAAAGTTTCCGCCCGCAGCACAAAACTCACATCTCAAATTCATGAACACACATGAATTTCACACACCTGGATGTACGAGTGCGTCCCCGTCCAGCGTGCGCGCGAGCACAAGATGTACAGCGCAAAACCCGTGACTGCACCGCCCGCCGCCAGCAGCATGGATCCCCAGCACCTCACCTGTCTCCGAAAAGATACCCCTTACAGCACATTCATGAAATTCATGAACACGTGTGTGTTCATGCACCTGGGGGTACCAATGCGTCGCCGTTTCAGTCACAGCAAACTACTTTTTTAAACACAAAATGCATGAAACATGTGAAATTTCATGTTCATTTCATGTGAATTTCATGTGAATTTCACCCACCTGGATGTACGAGTGCGTCCCGGTGCGCCGCGCGCACGAGCACAAGATGTACAGCGCAAAATCCGTCGCCGCCCCGCTCGCCGCCAGCAGCACGATCCCCAGCACCCACCCCGTCTCCGAAAACGCATAGGGCAGCGACAGCGTGCCCCCCCCCACCACCGTTGCCACCAGATTAAACATGGCTGCGATGCCGTCGCTCCGCCGGGAGGGATTTCCTGGGCTCGGGAATATCAGCTCAGGGGTCTTGAGGAGGCTTGCCATGTCGGTTTTTCCGCGGGGGGGGGGGCGGGGGGGGGGGGGGGGAGGGGGTCTGG
>JAULBY010046428.1:0-12519 GCA_032358315.1 Ophiocytium majus
ACATACACTTCGGAGTATGTATGTGTGCACCACTGGGGTATTGCCATGCTCAGCAGCATGTGTTCAGGCACGGAATGGCCCCAAATACGTTGCTGTATACGTTTATACGCCGTTTTATACGTTATGCGGACATACGCCTGTATCGTCGGCAAATATACGTTTTCGCGCAACCCTGAAGTAGCTTGGCAGACAGGTTCGTGCTCCGCGCTGCCCTGTTGCAGCTCCGCAGGGAGTTCTTATATGCTGGTGGTGGTGGTGGTGGTGGTGGGCAGCAGATGAATGCGCCTTTGCTTGCGTCGCCGAGACATTACTATAGCCTGCGTGTGTTGCCAACCGAGTCCAACCACCTACCGCTTCTATGTTCTGCTGCCAGGTTTAGCGCTGCGTCACGCACCTTGATGTGTAGTAGCCTGACTGCACAGCGATGGGCCTCTCGGAGTTGGCAGGGCAGTACACTGCGCCCCCCCCACACGCGAATGCCCTTGGTGATGTGGAGCCGGGCGGGCAGTAGAAGCCAGGCTCGCATTTGACTGCTTCGGAGTTGGTTGACAGCGTCTCGCCTCTGGAGGTGTAAGCCGCTCGCGCCCACCCTATGCTCCAGCACAGTGTCAACACCACACCAGGCGTGAGCGGCCTGCTCCTGCTCCTGTCATGGGGGTAGAGCCAGCACGGTCGCCGCATTGTCGTCCGCCAACCCCAGCTCTTCTGTATGGCTTTGCATGCCCTCCTAAGACCCTGATCAGGCCGTTGTGCGTGCCGTTACTTCGGAACGGCCTGTGTTGGACGGAGAGGATGATGGAGATGGAGAGCGCGGTGCGGCGTCGACATGCACGTGGTGCGGCATGCGCGTTGGTCAGCAAACCGCTCTGCGCCCGGCACCTGGCATGCGCTGAGACTGCCAGGCCGCTGCAAGGCGTGCCAACGGAAGGCAAGCCGCACATGAGTTTAGAAGAAAACCAGCAGGCACTGCAAGCACGTTGCACTAGACAGTTGCTGGCATACACACCGCTTGCATAAACGCCAGGGGTGCAGGGGCGGACAGTGACATTTAAGCACGCAGCAACTACTAATAGCAACGCCAGATTGTGGAGCGCGGGCAGTCGCTCGAAGAAGGGACGGGGAGTGGGCACGATCGCGAATCGCCGCGATTGGTAGGGGAAAAAAGAGACTGGCGTGTCACAAACACCCCAGTCCGCCTGTACACAGCCATCGCCGCAAACAGTCATGCCACTACATGTACGCACACTGCCCCACCATACATTATGGCGGGAGCACTTGGCAAAAGCAGGCCCGTGCGGCCGATAAACAAGAACTGTAACACATGGTCGCTCTGGTGCTCCGACAGGCTGCTGCCGCAGCGCCCCCCAGCAGCCGAAATGCACGTGTCATGTCGGACCCCACTCAGCTCCCCTGCTGCAACACTGCATGCGACCGCAGCACCGCCTGCAGTCAGCACTGCTCGCTTCACACAGGCTTCCAGCCTTAACCCTTGCTTGGCGGCTTGCTCACTCGCATCTTGCAACACACACCGGCAATGGGCAGCCGCCACCGGGGGGCACCACAACGGGAGCTGGCTACAACGTCGAGTGGCGTGCGGGCGTCCCAGTGGGCAGCCGTAGGATATACTGCCGTCCGGAGTCCCTACCTCCCATACCACACCACGTCATGGCCTGTGGCGCTACCCTGCCTCTGCGGGGGCCCTGCCCGGCGGAGAAGGAAAGAGAGCCGTGAGGCCGTAGTTGCGGCCGGAGGGGGCGGACTTACTGGTGCGACGCACACGTGCGTTGCCGATGGCGTTCACCAGCAGCGACACGGGGGACATGGTGGGTTCGGGGCGCGGTGGCGACGGCCGTCGCTGCGACTGCGGCACATAACATGGTACGGAGGCGGGAGGGCAGGCGCGGCGTGTGGCTCATGCGGTCAGTAAATGTGGACTACGGTCATGCTGGCATGAGATATGTGGATGAAATGAAACGCGAGCTGGGTGCAAGTTGGCGGGCCGGCATCAACCACCAGGGGAGGCGACGCCACTCAATAGCTGATGCAGTCCTTTGCGATGTGACGATGTGCAGAATACACACCCGCCGGCTCACCACCACCAACCGCCCAGCTCTGTCCGACAAGTATGCCAATGTCATGTGCAACGGCAGACCACGATGCAAGTGTGAGCGTGCCATGCCAGCAAGCCCCACAGCCATGGCATGGCTGCGACGACACACTGATGATGAGACACACAGCGGCGGCACACCTTGCCCCTCCCATGCGCGCGCATGCGCCGCCACATGGCGCGCGTCCCGTCGCTGAAGGGCGTGCGGGGGGAGGAGAGCGATGACCACGCGCTGGACCTCTGAGGCGTCTGCGGCGCACTGACAACAGCCTAAAAAAGGACACACAACCACACACACGTACACAGCCGGCGGGCACGCGCGCCCATGTCAGAAGCATTCTGCTTCCCGTACGCAACCAAAAAAATGAAGTCCGTTGCCGGGCGAAACAGCGGCGCCGTCGTCACATCCACAGAAATGGTGCCTCTGCGCGGCACGCACACACAAAGCGTGTAGACTTGGGGCCAGCAGTGGCACAGGCAAGCCAATGCCGGCAGTCGAGGTCTGGTGACAGTTTTCACAGGTGGCTGGCGGGTGCGGCGGGGCGGCGCGTGGGCTGTTTCGCGCACCTTAGGCGACTCTCCCGAGTGGTAGGACCACGCTTCCTCATCCTCATCCGAGTCCGCTGGCGCCCTGGAGCGACAGTTACGCGACAGTTACATGACAGTTACACGACAGTTACATAACAGGTACACGACAGTTACACGACAGTTACGCAGCTCAGTTACACTGCAGATGTGTGACAGTTACGCGACAATTACATGACAGTCACACGGCAGTTGCGCGCCAGTGTACACAGCAGCAGCAGCAGGCACCCACACGCTCAGACTCACACGCCCAGGCGCCGCCTCCAGCAAGTGCACGCGTCTGGCGGGCCGCGCGAGCCCATGCCTTGTGCCTTGTCAAAATATTGAAAATCTACTACCTAGTACTTCAAGTTAGTGCCGGTATAATTTATCATAAATTTCGCACTGTGTCATGCATTGCACGTCGGCGGAGGGAGCCGTGGGTGTGCTGCCACCGCCCGTGCGATGTCAGCCACGCACCTGCCCGTGGCGTCCCTAGCGCCTGCATCGCTAGCGCCCGGAGGCGCGAGCCTGGGCTCCTCCTCGTACCATGTCTGCAGTCTCTGTGGCACACACGCAGCGCAGGAGCGCACAGACGAAAGAGTGTGAGGTAGGGACGCCCGGTGAAACAGTGTGCGGCGCGTGCCACGAGCAGGGTGGCACACACAGTGCTGAGATGCATGCAGCGCAGGGCGGAGCTGGGCGCCCCATGTGAGCTCAAAAAACACCTGCAGCTGCTGCTGCCAGAATGCCTGCCACCACGGGCAGCGCCACCGCAACCAGCAGCTCACCAAGAGTGGCGGCAGGGAATGGGGGCCAGCAGCATGTGGGTGGCGCTGGTATGAGGCAGCGCCGCGCGAGGGCAGTGACGGCTGCGGCAGCAGCAGGCGCGAGACCACTCACTTCGCTGGGAAGCTTGACCGCGCCAGTGCTCGCAGCCTTGCGCATCGGCTGCACGCCCAGCGAAATGCTCGCTGCCTTGCTGGCTCGCTTGCTACGCCTGCCCGCTGCCGCCTCCCGCCCCCCGTGCCCCATCACCTGCAAGCGGCCACCGCCGCGCCATTGGTCAAGTACAGCAGTGGAGGCAGTGCTGCAAGTACACGTGTGCTCGTTTTTCAGAAGCAGCGGCACTGGTACTAGGTGCCAGTGCGCTGGGAAGACGGCTGCACATTTTTACACTGCAGCGTGTGCGAGGTCCGCACAGTACAGCTTAGCACCATGGCATCGCAGGAAAACACAAGCAGCGGGGGTGGACGGCAGTCACTGTGCAGTTGGTGCACTCCAGTCAGGTGCCCACTGCAAGCACTGGCAGCATGCGCAGGCGGCGTTGCGTGCGGCTGTGACAGCAGCTGATCGCGGCACCTTGGTGGCCTCGTTTGGCACGGTGCAAAAAAAACGCTGGAGGGTGGTCAGCAGTCATAGTGCGGTTGGTGCGTTCCAGCCAGGTGCGCACTGCAAGCACTGGCAGCACGCACAGCGGCGTCAGCAGCGGCTGTGACAGCAGCTGGTCGCGGCACCTTGGCGGCCTTGTCTGGCATGGTGGTCTTCTTGTCGTTGATTCCCAGGATGTTGCGTGCCTTTGCGGGGACGTCCGCGCTGTACGGCAGTATGGAGTAGCGGTACGGCGCGGTTCCGTCCAGCTCGCGCACGTCGTACAGCTCGCCCGTGTCTGCAGCACGTGGGCATGTTCACACACGGGCACACCATGAGGGTCAGGTGGCAAAGTGGACCAGGGTCAGGTGGCATAGTGGACCAAAGTAAGACACCATGTTGATGTTTGAACATGCCTCGATGCTGCTCTAGCTTTGCACGTTCGCTGAGTCACACACGGCAGCTTGCGGAATTGACACTTGCGGCTGGTGCAAGCGACGGGCACCACCGCCGACTTGTGCACAGCGCCACCAGACTCCATGGCGACATGCTGCCCTCAATGGTGGAAATGGTCACAAGGCAGGCACACACACCAGCTCTACCGATGGCACAAAAACACGTGCGCGACGCATGGAAGGCGCTCACCTCTGTTGACAACTGTGTAGCCGGTCTGGGGATGACAACACCGCAGCCGGAGCAGATGACGCAGCAGACGCAGGGCATGAGCTGCAGTCCTCCGCATTGTGACGGCTGTCGGCGCAGGCAGTGGACAACATACGCTACGCGTGCTTGGCAACGTAATCACTACTAGGTACCAAATATGATAGGTATGATGTACGCCGGGCAAGGCTTGCTACATCGTAGTTACTGCTACGTTCATGATCTACTGCAGGTTGTGTGTCTGTGGTTCCTTGTCTAACTTTGCTTATCACAATAGCAAATTCTAATAATTCGAGGTATACAAGCAAGCGCCTGCAGGCAAGCACATGCGGCCACTACAACCTCCGCAACTAAACTGCCTTGGCGCATGCCGGTGTGTGTCCATGCATCTGAGGCAGTTGTTTGGCCCAACGTCTACCAGAAAGCTGCGTGTCCAGAGTGCTGCCAAGCCGTGGCAGCAGCGCATAATGTTGTCTGTGACCACCAAGCAAAACCGCACACGTCACGGAAGAAAATGGTGCTCACGAGGCCTGGCCTTGAATGAAACTACGCACTGCGCTCCACCGTTTTTGCCAAACCAGCGACATACGTGTGCAGCGCCACTTCTCCGCTCACCTGCAGCGTGTCAATCAGGAGCTCTTTGCTCAGCCCCACAATCCTCCTGTTCTCCACGACCTTTAGGACACGCGGGTCCAGCTGCAGCTCCGTCGCTTTCTCCTCAGACACCCTGCGGCAGGAGACGCAACAGAAGTGCATCAGAGGGCTGCTCGTGCATGGCACACACTGGTGCCTTCGGTAAATACAGGTGGCTAGGCAGTAACATATACACACGTCGGCAAGGCTGTTAGCTGCACCACATGCGGCGTGCCTCAGAGCACCACATACACGTGCGGCATGTACACCTCACCCAGAGACCCGAATGCGCACGCCGCGTGGCAATTTGCGTTGGATGTGGCAGGTCGGCGCGCAGCGCCAACTGTCGATTATTATTGTGCACAGGAGGCAGCTGTCAGCACGGCAGATACAGATCCGGGTAGGCCTGCCAGCGCCACTCACCCTTCGACGGCGAACCCTATGAATATAGTGCCATAGGAAAACTGGGGGGTAAAGCCCTTGAGCACGGTGCTCAGCAGGTCCTCAGGTTTGACCGTGGGCTGCAGTATCACGATATATGCGCCATTTATTCTCCTTCCCCACTTATGGCCAGGGTCTGATGCAGCAGCACGACGCCGCCGCTCCCTAGTCGCTGGGCTTCTCGGCCGCCGCTTCGCCTTGTCCTTACGAACCATGGCTACAAGGTGGTGGTGCCCTGTGCTGCTGCTGCTTCACACCACGAGCAGCTCTGTGAAGTGCAAGCAGGCAGTGCAGCCAATGCTCACTGTGCCTGAGGCTGTGCGGCTCGCAGGCGGCTGAATGGCGCGTAGTGCCAACCGGGGTGCAGGCTAGCTGCCGACGGCGCTGTGGGTGTACATTGCGCGCGAGACAGTCTGCGTGCTGCTCGCTGCTGCTGGCTTGCGCGCAAGCTTGCCCTTTTTCCAGCTGTTCACACGCGTGTACGCTGTACCCCCAGAACCAGCTGGTCGACGATTTCGGTTTCATAGGCGGGCGAGCGGACCTTTCCAGCATTCCAGAACCTGTCCCAACGTTTGCAGAAAGGGAGGCAGCAAAAGCCGCGTCCAAAGCCAACACCTTTTGGCAAGAGGAGAGGGCGCCACAGGAGGGGGGGAGTGTGCCAGGTCCGGCCATTGTGTGGGGTGGCAGCACCATAACGCGGGCCAGCACACCGCAGGCAGGGCCCCCAATGTGATCCAGCCACCTGTCACCCAGCTTCAAACAACCCAGGGAGTCAGGAGCGGGTGTGTGGGCCACGAACAGAAGAGAGAAAGGCGGCCAAGTGCAGCGGACGGGGCGCAGGCGGGCGGGCGGGAGAGCGGGTGGGATGCCGCGCATCAGCAGCCTGGCCGCCGCAGTAACAGCAGTTGCCGTCTTGCTGCCATGGCTGGGGCCTGGGTGCAGCAGAGGCGGCGGGGCAGCTGGGTGGGCCCAGGCGCAGCCAGCAAGCCAGCAACAGCAGCCTCAGTCACCTAACCAGCCCCAGGTGCAGTTTATGCTGCCGGGGCGGCTGCCGTCCCTGTGCCGGAAGCGGCTCCGGAGGATGGGATCAGGTGCGTTCAGCTGCCTTCTTGTCCCCCGCGGGTGAGGACCCGGCGCCGCTGCTGCGCTCTCCTTTCCGTTTTCCCGCCAGCGGAGTGCTGACTGCAGAAGCTGCTGCTGCCTGATGCTCTCCTCTGGGCAGATCAAGTGCTCAGCTCGGGGAGGCACTGCATGTCTGGTGTGTATCTGGAGGGAGGCCCCATGTCTGTGCTGGCAATGGGGGGAGGCATGGCGCCCTGGGAGGGAAATCTGGATGGCACGGTGAGTGGGCAGTGCTCGCATTTTGGTTGTGAGCATTTGAACAGCGATCCGTTACGTCAGCGTTGGGGGCGCTTGTGGGGAGTCGACTGGCTGACCACATGCCATTGGTGCAGTGCAGTGACACAAGTGCATAGTGTTGTTTTTGTGTTGTCATGGTGGGTGTACCACTGCATTGTGTGGCTCACCACCACCCACACGTCGAAGTCAGTGTTGGTAGCCAGATGTGCGGCTACTCATGGTGGCCGAATTGGAGGGGCTACCTGCACACTGCTTGCGAAGTGCAGAAATTTCGGCCTGAGTTTGTCATTGAAAAGCTGGGATATGCCTGTAGCCACGGCACACACACTTCAGATTTACGCACCACATGGACAAAGCCAGCGCATGTTATCTTTGTGCGTAGTGAGCCATGTGGCGCACACTGCCAGGCTCACAATTGCTGCTGCAAGCATGCTTGTACACGGTGGGGACAGTTGTGCAGCTTAATAAGCTGAGCGCCAGCCTCAGCACAGTCATTTCTCTCGGGTGATGCACTTGTGCTGCTGCAAACAGCTGCTGCTGTACACAACCCCCGACTGGCATCATTTTCTTGGGTGGACCCACCACAAAGTGTCACAGTGAACCAGTGACACAGTGCCACAGGGTCAGAGAGGCCCGCGTTGGCTCCTGCTTGTGTACCTGGTAGTGCATGCACTTGCTGACTGGCAATGTGCCAGCCCTCACCAGCACCAGTGTGCTGCTGGTGGCGGCACTGGCAGCTTCAGGCATGCGTGCCGCTGCTGTGTTCCCCTGTCAGCACGTGCAATTACACACACAGCACTTGCGCACTGCCACCATCATCAAAACCACACAGGTGTTCCCACGATGCCTTATGCCACCAGCAGCTGCTGAGCTCAACAACCCGTACTCAGCCACAGCCCGGCACCAGCTAGCCATCGAAGCATTCTTGGCCCTCGCCAGCGGCGCTGCTGCAGGCTGCGACGTGTCTCTGAGGCGCCGCCGCTGCTCCTGCCGCTTCCCTGCTTTGCGCAGGTGGACATGTTGAGCGGCCTGGCGGAGGGCAATCCACGGATTGAGGTGGACCCGCTAAGCATGCCACGCACAGGCAAGTGCGGCTACCTCAAATTCAGCAATATACTTCTAAATACGGTATATACGTTGAAGTACTTCTAAGGTAATTTTCGATGCCAACTTCGATTTTTTCTTGGTTCCTGGCAATGCCGCATGGGACAGGCTGCACCAAAGTGGGCGTGTGAGTCTCCGCCGATGCTACTGCACGCGCACCATATGCCTTTTGCGTTAATGGTGCTGGGCAGCACACAATCTTCTACGTGTTCATACTACTAGTACTTCACCGTATACTTCGTACATGTATGTATGCACGTGTACCGTACTGGAATAATAATTGTGTGGTGCTTGCACATTTGTGCGGCCGTGTGAGGCGCGTGCAGACATGGCTGCGGCGGTCACCAACTCAGCCATGTACATGGTGGGCGGCTGCGGGCTATACGAGGACCCTGTCCGCAATGGACTTTTGCTGGTCAACGTGAGTGGCGTCCTGCCGCCAACCCCTCACATCACCGCTGCTGCTGCCTATTTCAGAGTACATACTTCCCAAGTTTTTATGTTCACAAGTACTTGGTGATGTAATAGTTAAAAGCATTGCACGCGCAGCTGTGACCTGTGCGCACGCGCTTGTGGGGGTTGCTGCATGGCTGTGTCAGGGCGCAGATCAGCGGAACCAGGTGCCACGTGACGCCGTGCTGGTGGGGAAGGGCGGTGTGTGCGCGGCATGGCCAATAGAACCCGCCTGCGCTGCGCCGTCTGCATGCAAACCGCTTGCAGTTCTCGCCTCAACACGTGCGCCCTGCGCCGGGTGCCTCAATGCTGTGTGCGCACACCGGCACGCTCTGATGCCGCGCCATGGCGCCTGCCGTGCGCTGTCCCGCAGGACTGCAAGCCATCAGATCTGGTGGACATTTTTGCGCCCAACTGGACCGCCGCCGCGCGCCTACCCACAGGTTGGCAGACAAACAATTTATCATGTACAGTATATATTGTTCTTGAAGTATATACTTCCTGAAGTACATAATATATATACACTTCTGAGGTATATATACTGTACATGTAGCCGCTTACCACTAGTTTAGGTGTATTAGCTTGCACTTGTGGGCGTGCAAGTACCCAGGGTATGCATGTCAGCGTGAAGCAAGGGCCATGTGCAGCCCCATACAGGCATACCAGTAGTGCTTCTTGTTCACAAGTATAGCATCACAAGCACCGCGTGCGGCCACCCGCCACCTCTGCTGCAGCCACACCGCTGCTGCTGCCGCGTCTGCCGCGCCCACACGCCACCCAGCAACTCGCCTGCTGAGCGCTATGGCGCCGCCATGGCCTCTGCTGCTGAGCACTGCTGCCGCTGCTGCTGCTGCTGAGCACCGCGGCGCCGCCGTGGCCTCTGCTGCTGAGTGCCGCGGCGCCGCCACCACTGAGCACTGCTGCCGCCGCTGCCGCTGCTGCTGCTGCTGCTGAGCAGGGCGGGCCCTTCCCATGCAGTCTACGCAGGGCTTCAAGCTGTGCGAGGCCAAGTACGCGGCCACCACGGGCGTGTTCTGGACGGGGGAGCCGGACGCTGGCGTGGGGCGGCCGTGGGCAAAGACGGCGCACGTGGTGGTGGCGGGCGGCATAGTGAGCGTGGGGGAGGGGCTGTACCGCGCCACCGACACCATTGACATACTGCGCGAGGTGGGTGGGAGTTCGCGCAGGCGGGGGGGGGGGGGGGGGGGGGGGGGGTGGCACAAGTGCAAGCGATGCCATGGTCATCTACAGTGATTTTCTGGGTGATAGATGTAAAATGCAGTAGGAGGCAGGCGGTGCTGGGTTGCACTTGCACGCCTGCAGGTGGGCAGTGCCTCACAATGTGAAGTTCAGTTGCGCAAGTCCCAGATACTACTGGTGCCCAACACCACAGTGCTACACACTGTGAAGTTCAGTTGCACAAGTCTCAGAGACTTTTGGTGCCCAACACCGAGGTGCTGGTTGAAGGCAAAGGCTAAAGCACGCTCTACTTGAGAACATCTCATGCTGGTGTTCGGTGATGATGTCCGGTCTACAAAGTTACCAATGTAATCCAGTAATAACCCAATAAAATACTTCAGAAGTACCACAGTAGTACATGAAGAACAACAATGTGCACTGATAAACCTTCTACCATCATTTAGTGTTGCCATTGGAATGCCATGTTGTGGTGTTTTATGTATGTTTTTCAAGATAGCAGGATAGTTTTACTGGCTGAAACACTCACTCGTTGTAGCTGACCCACTCTGTGTTCCAGCACAACTTAGCGGCGACACGGACCGGCCTGAAGTACACGCACACTGAGACTGTATGTAAGAAAGCATCCGGGGCCTGCTTAGACCCGTGTCAAAGTTCGGATTGAAGCTAGCAAATTGCGGTGCCATCAACAGAGTTGAATTAAATCCCCACGAACAACAAGAAAACTCTGTCACTGCCAGTAAAATTCAAAGTCGTGGCTTCCGCTGGCTGTGTCGTGCTTCGCAGATGCGTCGACCAACGTACTGCGGCGTTCTGAGTGAGCCACGGTGCAGCCTGGAGTCGCACCATTGTAGCAAACCGGGTGTAGCACATGCTAAGCCAGCGCAGACACACGTTAACACACAACCCGCGCTCCTCGATTTGCGTCCGCTGCCGCACCACCTCACCTTCCACCGCTGCGGCGGCAGCGCCGCGAGGCACCCGTACGTCAGCCCGCCCAGCACGTCCGCGAGCGCCGCTCGCAGCTCGCCCGCCTCCATCTCTCTCCCAGCCGTCACACACACCCCACCCACCAACCCCCCTGGCACCTGCAGTGGACCCCCCCCCGCGGCGTGTGTGACGCCTGGCGAGGGCGGCAGCGGTGCTTGCGGCGAGGCCTCGTAGACGAAATCGTCAGGGTCTTCCTCGGCCGCATAAACTTCGTCGGTTTCGCTGCCGCCATCCGTGCTGGCGGCAGCGGGTGCGGCCACGGAGCCGGTGGCGGCAGCGGCGGCGTGTGCCTCCTGTGATGCGGGCGGTGGCGACACGCATGGTGCCTCTGAGGTTGGCCCAAGAGAGTGACACATGGCGGGAGTGACACGAGCCATGTGCGCCCTGCCTACCTCGCATTTTCGGCCTGCACGCCTTGTGACGCATTGCGCCGCCGCCACAACCCAGGCAGCTATGCACCAAGAGACCACTGCAGATTGAGGTGGTGTTTCTGCACCCCGCACAAAAAAACTTCTACCGCTGGAAAAGGACCGCCGCCCTCACCTGCAAATACCTATCGGTTTCGTCATCAGCACCCTGTGACAGCGCGCGCCGCCGCCGCTGGGGGACCACGTACCCGCTCAGCACGCGCCGCGCCGTCACCTCGCTGCACCCGAGCAGCAGCGCCGGCACCGCCACCAGCACTGCTGCAGCCAGCTCTGCGTACACAGGCGCGCAGTTGAGCTGCTGCTGCCGCTGCTCCCGCTGAGCGGCGGCGGCGGTGCCCGTGCCAGAGGAGCTCCGGTGCGTCGACAGGTGCACAACGTTGTCCACGAGCGTGCGAGTGATGCGAAAGCTGGCCGCAAAGCTGCGTCTGCTTTCACTGCTGCTGCTGTGCAGGGATTGCTCCGGCTCCACAAGTTCCCGGGAGTTACAGAGTCCCAGCAGCTCGTCCACAAGCGCTCTGGTCTCTGGTGCGGTGGGCCTCAGATAGTCGTAGGTGTTGAGCGCCGACAGCAGGGCCCCTGGATCCCTGGCAGGCGCAGCTGCAGCTGCCGCGATGCCCCCATCTGCTGCCCCCGTGGCGTCGGTCAGCGACTGCGATCTCAACTCCTGGATCAGGGCAACCACGAACTCCTCTCTGTCCATCGCCATGCCGAACACTGCTGCTGTCGCTGCGGGCGGTGCTGTCGGCCTGCTCGCAAGGCCGTTTGCCTAAGGCCATGCGCACCGCTGCCGCTGCTGTTGCTCCTGCTGCGGCTGCTGGGCGTGGAGCGGATGTTGCTGTTCAACCATGTTTGTTCCTCTTCAACGAGCCACACCGGAACTCCTGGTACAGTGTATATGGACAGGTCTAGACGCCTATGGCTGCAATGACTGGTCTCCAGCAGCAGCTCCACCAACGGCTTCTGCTGCCGTCACGCTTATTGGTCGCCTGTGGCCACAACAGCAGGCTACCAGCTGCAAGGCATCTCTGTCACACACAATTATGGCTCGAGCTTCTGCGAACTTCCGGGTGTTCTACGGCGGGCAAGTCAAATTGCAAAACCTTCGAAGACGGGGGGACCCCCCCCCCACACACATTCTCTATGATGGAATCCGCGCTTCGGTAGGTGCGAGATTGGCTGCTTCTTCTTAGGCGCCATCTTTGCTTTGTTCAC
>JAULBY010046439.1:0-36956 GCA_032358315.1 Ophiocytium majus
CAATATATACATTCAAATATTTTGTAGGATCCCAGGTATGCGAATAGATAGTTGGAGATTGATCGTCCCAATCTGTATCGGTATCATAATAGTGTATAATGCCACTTGTGCAAAAACCCTGTGGATTTTTTGTAGCTAATGCGAACTGTATCTTCGTAGAGTCTGCAATGTTTTTAAATACAGGAATGATATCTGTTGTATCAGCATTTTTCTTTGCATAGTCGCGATTCAGGATCTTTAATCCATCTTTTACCTGATCGTCAGAAATATTTTCGGGCCCGCCAACATGTAAAATGTGAAATACAACAGGAATTACATACGTTGCATTTGGCATGCTTACTTTTGCAGATTGTAAGGCCGTTTGTTTATCCAGCATTTCTTTTTTACGTTTTAGTTCAGGATTATTTGCATATATTTTTTTCATGATTATATCTGTGCCGCAATGTAATTCATCTTGAGAAAAAGAAATAAAAGAAATAAATAAAAATAAGGGTAGTAATAATTTTTTCATAATACAGTGTATATGAATAAAGGTAATAAAAAAAGGAAATAAAATTGAACCGGATATCTAAATTATACTACCGCGTATGTTATTTCTTAGAAGAAGTAGAGCCGTAACGCCATTTTTTTAAATGCGTTCCCTGATTTTTTAATCCAACTATATCTATAAGTTGTTCATAATAATGATAGATCCTGTCAAGATCTTCTGAGGTTAATTCTGTGTAATAAAGATCAAATTTTTCAAGGCCGATTTTGATCTTATTTTGATATTCTTCTTCACTTGCTTTAGCAGAAACAAGCTGCATAAAATCGCGAGCCGATTCATTTACAAGATCGGTTAATTTTGTTTTAAGTGGTTTAGAATTTATACCTGGATACATTAATGTTTCGTCAGCCTGGAACTTTTTTTCTTTAATAAAAGATTCAAGCTTATTTACAATTAAACTTTCGCTAACACTTATTTTAAAAGTATTTGCGTTTTTAGCAAATGTGTAAGACATGCTTATGCAAATAATTAAAAAAAGGCAGGCTAATTTTTTCATGACATTTCATTAAAGTGTTAGCTTGAAATTAAACTTTTCAGATGAATAAAGACGCCTAAAATTGTAAACACTTATTCACAAGAGTTGCATACACTCGTGATATGTTACTTAAACAATAAGAGTTATGTATTGTTATTGCCTGAGTATTTTTTTAGACACACCATTTACTTTTAGCAGGTATATTCCCACAGGTAAGTCTGTTACTGATAAACGAACTGTATTTTGGTTACGATACTCTTCCTTTTTAACACACATACCTAAAGGGTTAAATAATTCAACTAAAATTTTAGATTGAGATGTTCTTATTTCTATAAAATCTGTTGCAGGATTAGGAAAGACTTCAACAATTTGATCGTTTAACTGATCTTCTTTTATGCCTGTAGCACATGCATTACTTAAATTGCCAATGATCATAGGTTCTGAAGAAATAAAACCGCCGGTACCTTTGGGTACAAAAACCGAATAAGTTCCAGGTGCAGTAATTAATATTGTTTGAGTGGTGGCTCCGGTATTCCATAAATAATTTGCGTGTCCGTTTCCGGCATCAAGGTATGTTTGACCGCCGGATGAATAACATGTTATAACGGGACGATTTAAATTCCATGGTAATGATGAGTAATTAAATGAGCGATATGAACGCAATGTATCCGCAAAAACAATTTCAAATATTTTTACTCCGGCAGGAGTTATTACATTAAAAACATGATTTAAATTATTAAGCATCCCGTAATTTATAAGAATATTACTATTGTTTAAGCGCTGGTGGTTTCCAAGGGCACCACTAAATGTGTTTGCGTTCTCAACATAATCCCAAACAAGATTTGCGGTTAATGTTGTTTCATTTAATTGATACTCTTTTGCTGTAGCAGGATGCAGGGGAGATAATAAACCGTTATCAAACAAAGTGATATTGCCATTTGCAATTCTTCTTATGTCGTGCTGACCTTTAAATTTTTGCGGATCGTTTGTGAATGTAAACTGGTTGGCATTACCACCTAAACGCCACATGATGGAACCATTGCTTTTATTTATTTTTGTGATCTCATTAAAATGTCTTACCGAAAGCAGATAATTACCATCGTTATCCATTTCAACTGCGTTAAGATGTGTCCAGTCAACATTATTTGGATTAGCTAACCAAATAGGGTCTACATCACTAAAGCTGTAATGATCTTTACAATGCCACTCAAATACTACATTTTTTGCAGCATCCTGTTCCTGAATTACACCACAGGTAACTGTTGCCGAATTGCTACCGGGGTTAGTGTTGTTTGGGCCAAAATAATTATATGTACTTAAATTCATTGTCACTTTTTCCATACCTAATATTACAAAGTGCCCATTGGGTAATATCTGCATATCATGTCCGTCAAATAACATGCCGTTTTTTGGAATAACAGAATCTACAATTGTAAAAGTGCTGTCTACTAAATAAAATTTATTTTTGCTGCTATATGACATAAGCCCATTTGGCTGTAGTTTAAAATCGCTGCTTCCAACTCCGGGAAATTTTTTGTAATAAATAACGCTTCCAAAATTATCAAGGATCATTTGAGTTGGAATTACTGTTGCTGCGCCAGCCCCAATCTTAATAGGAGTAGTAAAATAATAGCCTGTTGATTGTGGACTTGAAACTGTTACTGAATAAACGGGAAGTGTTTGCGCGATAAAACGAAGTTGAATAAATAACAGTAAAACTAAAAGTAATTTCATTTTAAGGTTCATGAGGCATCATTTTATTATTTAAAGATATATTTTTTTAGCCTCGTTTTAAAATTTTTACATATATTTTTCGGTAGGTAATAAACTTTTTGACTATGTTTTGCTAATAGATACTATCGGGAATTTCTTTTTCTTCAGTAATTAATTTCCGGCGTATAACTTATTAATTTCTTAACAAAGTTATTTACGCCACCAATGCTTCTTTTTCTTTTTAATTGGTTTTGGCTCATTTACAATTGTTGCTCCGCCCGGGCATTCTTTTATTTGAACATATACTTCTTCAATACCACCATTAAGTAATAACTCAAAATTAACAATATTATTTTTTTCTATTTTATGATCAATAATTTTTTCGGCAGACTGATGATTTACGAAGCTGCATTGTAAAATGTAATTTTTTGAAGCGTCGCTCATCTCGCTAATATCTAACCAATAATAACCGAGGCTATCAGTTGAAGTAGAAAGATCCGTATTTTTGAGTTGCACGTTTGCTTTTGCAATATAGTTTTTTGGTTCTCCTTGTCTTGTAACCCTCCCATGAATGAAGATGTTATTTAGAGTATCTTTTGGTATGCTGGGGCAAAAAAAAGTTTGGGGTTCAACACTTATAGGAATTATTTGAGCGTTGAGCTCGCTATATAAATTAAAAAGTACGTTAATAAACAGCCAAAAAGTTAATTTTTTTATCATTAGTTTAAAGATACATTGTTTTTTAGCATTTTTTAAATTTTAGGTTATTTCCTTTTATCTATCTTCGGTTAAATTAAATTCTTATGAAAAAATTTGCTACTCTTTTTTTAGTTCTTGTCGGAACTATTGTTTCTTATAGTCAAACCCCACTGTGGAGCAAAGAACAATTAATGCCAACGAAAGAACTGGCTGATAAGATCAATACAAATGCTAAAGACAAGCCTTTGGTTTTAAATGTTGGTCCGATGGAATTAATAAAAGGCGCTGTTGATGTTGGAAGAGCAACGAGTGTTACAGGAATAGAAAAAATAAAATCTACGTTGGCAATGGAAAATAAGAATAAAACCGTTGTTGTATACTGTGGATGCTGTTCATATGCAAGCTGCCCAAACATTAAACCTGCCTATGACGCGGTAATTTCAGCGGGATTTAAAAATGCAAAAGTTTTAGAATTGCCAGAAGGTATTAAACCGGATTGGGTTGCAAAAGATTACCCAATGGAGCAATAACGATTAATCTTTGGTGCGATCGTTAAAGATTTTATCCAAATACTTTTCAGTTGGTAACAAGCTTGTTTGTATTCTTTTTGCATAACGAATGCTATCTAAGATCTCCTTTTGTTTTTCTTCAATGATCTCTTTTTGATATCGCGTAACTTTTAATGAACGGAAAATAAAAACGGCAAATACTATTACAAGAAGTAGGCCAATAATAACCGATATAATAACTATTTTTTGAAAACGATCTTTTTCGGTTGCTATAGCACGCTCTTTTTCCTGTTGCTCTTTTATTACGGCTTCTTTTTTATCAAATTCATAATTTAATTGACTTTTAAGGCTTGCCTTACGGGTACCGGCATTAGATATGCTATCACGATAAATAATATATTGTTTATAATGCTCAAACGCACCTTTAAGATTTCCGCTCATTGAGTCGGTTTTGGCAATTTTTTGCTCAACATCCCGTATATTTTTAATAAAATTAAATTGTCTTGAAAGCGTCAACGAACTATCAAAATAAGAACGTGCAAGCGCAAGATCTTTTCTTTTATCACTGGCGGCACCAGCTTTTTTTGCGGAAAAATAATAAACACAGCCAATATTAAATAAATTACTTACAAGTGCCGATTGATCATTCAATTCTTTTTGAATTTGCAAGGCTTTATGATAATACAATAAAGCATTTTTAAGATCATAATTATTTTGATGGATAGAACCAATGTTTGAAAGAGTATAACCTATGCCTTCTTTGTAATTTATTTTTTCGAGTAACTGTAAGCTTTGAGAGTAATGTTTTAACGCGGCGGTATTATTTTCTAATTGCGCGTAAATAGCGCCAAGATTGTTATGGGCGCGGGCAATTTCTATTTGGTTACCAATTTGCAATTGCATGATCAAGGCCAGGTTACAATATTCCAGGGCCTTTTTATAATCACCTTGTCCGTTATAAACGTCTGCAATTGTATTGTAAGCTTCTGAAATTCCAGCGGTATCGTGTATAGTTTCCATAAGCTTCAGGCTTTGATCGAGGTATATGAATGCCTGCCTTACATTGCCGCGCTGGTGATAAAGTACACCTAAATTATTTAAGATATTAGCTGTTTCAATTGTATCGCCAAGGGTTTGCATTATTATTAAACTTTGCTGATAATAGTCTGCAGCCGTATTAAAATCACCACTATTTCTTTGTGCAAAGCCAATATTGCCAAGGGCTATAGCTTTATATTTTAATAATGCTTTGTTTTTTGTTTCAGAAATATTATAAGTTTTATCCTTCAATAATTTATCGGCTAATGCTAATGCCGGCCTTGCATACATTAAAATTTCTTTTCCCTCGGCTACCCCGCTTAGTTGAACAAGAATAAAGAGTTGAGTTGTATCGTGTTTAGCGTTTTTTAAAGCTATTTTTAAAGAATCTTCGTTTTGCGCAAAGGCAAAACATGAAATAAAAAATGCCAGGCAAAGCAAATTATATTTTAAGTTTTTTTTCAAATAGAGTTTAATTTAATTTTATTCCAATTACAGTAACGTCATCTACCTGCTCTAATTTACCCTGCCATTGCGTAAGAACATTTTCTAAATGGGATCTTTGTTCTTTTAATGATAAATGACAAACAGAGGCGATCTGATTTTTTAATTGTTTCGACATGAATTTTTTTCCGTTCACGCCACCAAACTGATCGGCATAACCATCTGTGTACATGTAAATGATATCACCTTTTTCTGCAAATATCTCCTGCTGTGTAAAAGGTTTCATGTTTGAGTAATAACCAACAGGTTGTTTGTCGCCTTTAAATTCAACTAATTTTGCATTTTTTCCTTGTCCGGATACTAATTGAATAGCAGTATTTGCGCCCGAGAAATGAATTTTAATTTTACCATTATCGGACTTCTTAAAAATTGAGATCAATGAAATATCCATTCCATCTTTACCACCTGTTTCTAATTTATCGGGGTTAAGCGCGGCAATAATTCTGCTTCTCAATTCTTCCAATATCTCTGAGGTATTTAAAATTACTTTAGCGCGTGAAATTTCATTTAATAAACTAATTCCTATCAAACTCATAAAAGCACCCGGAATACCGTGGCCTGTGCAATCTGCACAAACAACCATTGTTCTGTCGGGAAGATCGAATGCCAGGTAAAAATCACCACTAACAATATCGCGGGGTTTAAATAAAATAAAATGTTCTTTTAAGAACTGATCAATAATTTTTTCAGAAGTTAAAAAACTTTGTTGAATGCGTTTGGCGTAATTGATACTATCGGTAATGTTTTGATTTTTTTCAGCGATCTCGTTATTGGCATGTTGAAGCGCACCGTTTTTTTCTTCAATGATCTCATTTTGTTTTAAGATCTTACTATTGGCGGTTCTTATTTTGAAGTAAGAATATATTCCCATTAATATGATTGCAGCAATTAATGAATAAAACCACCAGGTACGCCAAAAGGGTGGTCTGATTGTGAATTTAAAGGTAATAGGCTCTTTATTCCAAACTCCTTCACCATTATTTGCCATTATAACAAATTCATAACTACCCGGAGGAATGTTAGAGTAGGAGGCTTCAGTTTTAAAAGAAGTACGCCAGTCTTTATCAATTCCCTTAAGCATATATTTGTAACTAACTTTTTCGGGAGCTATCAAACTAACTCCAATAAAATTAAAAGTGAGATAATTTTTATCGTAAGACAGATCTAAATTGAATGGAATATTATTGTTTATTGAATCGGTGTATTGATCCCAATTTGTTTCCTGGAAAAAAAGATCAACACTTTTTAATTTTGTTGCGGGTTCTAAATTATTTTCACGATCGTATTCTGCCTGGTATATCATTAATCCTTTCGATGTACCAATAACAACCCTGCTTTTATTATCTATTATCATTGCATTTTGACTGCAGCCCTGGCCAATAAAACCGTCTTCGTTAATATAAGTCCGTATTTTATAATCGTTATTTTTTATTTCAATTTTTGCAACACCATTTGATAAACCGGCCCAAATGTTTCCACTCTGATCCTGTGCAATAGAATAAATTTCGTTAGAAGCTAAATTTAATTTATTAGTTACATTCTCAAATTTATTATTGCTGTATTTGTAAACGCCCGAACTTGTTGCGAGCCAGTAATTATGATTTGAATCTTCAACGATGTTACGTACACGTTTTTGTTCAAAGTCTTCTTTTTCAGAAAAATGTTTTAAGTTAAGACCGTTATATTTAAATAATCCGTCATCTGTACAAAACCAATAATCACCTTTGCTATCCTGGAAGATTTTATTTACATAATTTTTTGTAATAGCAATTCCGTCTAAAGCTTCTATATGACCATCAGCAACTTTAGCTAAACCTGCCGGTGTGCCTAACCAGGTAACACCTTTACCATCAACAAACACATCAAAAATTGTGTTCATTGGGCTATCAAGATCTTTGCAGGTTATGCGACTAAAAGATCTACCATTATAAATGAGTAAGCCGTTACCGGTACCAATTAAATAATTTCCTTTTTTATCTTCTGTTATTGACCATATATCTGCATTACCTTTCAGATCTTTATTGTTGTAATTGATACTTTCTTTATTTTTAAAAATACTAATGCCAAGTTTAGACCCAATCCAATAATCACCCGATTTGTTTTGATAGATCGTTTTTATTTCATCAAACAATAAACCGTCTTTTGTTGTGTACATTAAAAAACGCTCACTCGCTAATTTAGAAACGCCACTTTGATCGGATGCAAACCATAAGTTAGAATCACGGTCCTGAAAAATTTTCCAGATACTGTTATCAACCAGGCCATTCTTCTTTTTAAAAACAAGAATGCTGCCGTCACTATTTTGTTTTATTAGTCCATTGCTTGTGCCTAACCAAACGGCATTAGTATTATCTTTATAATAACTATAATAGGTAGCGTTAGTATCTATATTTGCAGGATTTATTTTTTGCGCTTTTCCATCTTTTAATTCGCAAAGGCCTTCGCCTGTAAAAAACCAAAAACCATTGCCGGCAGTTTCCATAACAGAAAACACCATATTATTTTGCAAGCCGTCATTTGTAGTATAATTTTTTATGATCGTACCATCCACATTAAATACACCATTACCCAATGTGCTAAACCATAATTGTTTTTTACTGTCGCGTAGAAGATTAAATACACTTGAACTATCTAATTTCTTATCAATTTTTAAAACGCTGCAAATGCCATCTTTGTAAACAGATATGCCTCTGGCTGTTCCAAGCATTGCTTCTCCGTTATCATCAATTAAAATAGAAAAGATACGGTTATCACAAAGACCATCTTTTGTTGTGAAATTTTTAAATTTTTTGGATTTATCTTTTACTGATATTTTTGGATCGTAAACCGATAAGCCATTATTGGTTGCAATAAGTACGCGGCCTTCTTTATCTTTTTTAATACAAAACACAACATTATCTGCAAGGCCATCTTTATCGGTTAAATATTCATAAGAGCGGCCATCGTATTTGGTGATGCCGCCACCACTGGTACCAAACCACATTAAACCATCGTCATCCTGAAATACAGATAATATTTGCCCCTGCGATAAGCCATTTTCAACCGTGTGATTTGAGAAAGGGTAGGTTTGTGCTTTAGCATTAAAACCTAAAACTGATAGTAAAAGAAAAAAGAAAACTGTATTTAAAAATTTACACATTAAACTACTAAATAGCCGCTAAAATTTACATGCCCTAAATTAGATATAAGAATTTGATTTTTATGCAATTGCGCAATAAAAAAGCCCGATTATAGTTAAGCGGGCTTTTAATTAAACTTATATATAATTACTTATTGTTCAACAATTTTAATTACATCGGTTGTATTACCAATTGTTAGCTTAACAAAGTACATTCCTGAACTGTAATTTAAATTCTTTGCGCTAAAATTGTATTTGTATACACCTTGTTGTTTTTCTGAATTATCTAAGGTTTGAATTTTCTTGCCCAATATATCATATACCTCTAACAGTATTTTTGAAGATGAAGGTAAGTTAACGGCAATAGTAGCAAAAGAAGTATATGGGTTTGGATAAGCAGTCATGAATCCTGTTGAAGATTTTTTTAATTCTTTAATACCAACTGTTGCATTAGTAGGATGAATGGAATCAGTACCTGCAGTAAAATCAAGTCCGTTAATTACAGAACCATTGCTTACATTAAAATTATAAGTACCCGCATGATGTAAGCCCGGAATATCAACAAATAAAGTATAACTACCATCATCCAAAGCACTAATACTAAAAGTTCCATTAGCATCAGTAACACCCATTCTGGCAGCACTTGAACCCGGATTTTTCTTAACCACTACACCAATGCTCGGAATAGGATTTGAAAATTGAGAATTCATAGTTCTGAAAATTGAATTGTCTTGTCCAAGCGTACCTTCAATTATGTTTTGGCCAATAGGAGCACTATGATATTGTAAGTGGATCTTATGACCAGGTGAAGTAGTGGTTGTTGTAATGATGGCAGTAGCGTCTATCCAGTTGGTTGTATCGCCAAAATAAGTAATGTTGGCGTTGGGATATAAAGTTACATCGGGACGAACACAAATACGATATTCTCCAAAAGGAATGCTGTCGAATTTGTACTGACCACTGCTATTTACGTTTGTTTTTGCAAGAATATCATTTTTTGTAAAATTAGAATTTTCGCGGTATAAATACATTTCTCCGTTTGTTACAGGAGTTGTTTCTGTTGCATCGGTATAAACATTTCCGCTTATCGATCCAAAATCAACCGGTAGGGTATACCAACCATATTCAACTTGAGTATTTGCAGAGTTTGCAGCAAGGTATGCGAGGTATGCCGAGCCGAATGTGTTATTTCTAAAAAACTGGTAAACTTTAGCAGTGCTTGAGGTTACCTGCCCGGTGTTAATGTAATTTCCGTTGTTTGCAAAATCTACATAAATGCTATCTTTAATAACATAGCTTTCTTTAATAAGTGCAACGTTATTATAAGTTCCGTTTGGCAGTTTTAATGTGCCGTAACCAACATATTGCGCTGTTTTTATTTTACAGCCTCTTAATTTAACGTTATAATAACTTGATAGATACTCATAATGTTTTGCGTAGGCAACATATCTTGCTGTGTCTGTAAAACTTGCATTATAAGTGATCTGTGATGGAGCATAAAATTCAGAATTCGAATATGTTATAGTTGAATCAAATTGGTTTTGAATATTAAATCCGCCAATAATTGAAATATCCGTGAGGGTGTTTTTAAAATAATAATATAAAGAATCTGATACCCTTCCTTTAAAAGGCGACCGGATAAACGCCGCCTGGTTAGCTGTAGGGAAATACTGGTGATATGGCGTGTTTGCCGGGTCTAATATTTTAAACCTTAAAGTATCCATAACATGTAAAAACTGGTTGTTGGCAAAAGTGTAATCCCAAACCTGGTTTGGTCCGATAGATGGAATAGCCATTGAACCCGGCGTGGTATCCCATACTTGTTTAATAGAGGTGTTTCTTACCGGATAATAAGTACCTTCAATAACCGGTGGGGTTTGCGCAAAAAAGCTGATTGCGGTTAATAATAAAACAATCGTAAATAGTTTTTTCATTTGATGTAATTTATAATATTATAAGATTTTTGAAAGGCCAACCAAAATTACGATAAAATAAGAGAATACCAAATAAGGCTATATTAAGTCTAAAAACAAGAATTACTTTGTGGGCTGAAAGCCTTATTATTAAAAGAGAAAGCAAATCTAAATTTGTTTTAGTTTTTTGAATGATCCTTTTGATCCAAGTGTTTTTGAAGATATAGTTCTGTTGGCAATAAACTGGTTTGAATGCGTTTTGCATAACGAATACTATCAAGAATTTCTTTTTGTTTTTCCTCAATAATATGTTTTTGAAGGCGGGTGACTTTTAAAGATCGGTAAATAAAAAATGCAAAAGTGAGAACTAATATTAGCCCAAATATTACAGAAGCAATTACAATTTTTTGAAAGCGGTCTTTTTCTTCTGCAATCATTTTTTCTTTTTCCTGCTGCTCTTTTATTACTGCTTCTTTTTTCTCGAACTCATAATTTAATTGATTTTTGATAACTGCTTTTCTGTTGCCCTCATTGGCCAGGCTATCTCTGTAAATAATATATTGTTTGTAATGCTCAAAGGCACTTTTAAAATTGCCAAGGGCGGAATCTATTTTTGCAGACATTTCTTCTGCAGACTGTATGGTTTTTGGATAGCCAATCTCTTTTGCCAATGCCAGTGAGCTGTCTAAATACAGGCTGGCATTTTTATATTTTTTTTGCGCATATAAAACATTGCCAATACTGTTTAGCAAAATTGAAATATTTTCTCTTTGTTTAATCGATCTAACAATAATTAAAGCGCGGTTATAAAATTCCAGAGCTTTAGGTAAATCCCCTTTTTGTAAGTAAATATTTCCAAGGGAAGATAGCGATTTGCCTATACCTTCTTTATCATCCAGATCTTCTCTTATTTTTAAGCTTTGCAAACAATAATTCAATGACAGATCAATTTTTTTTTGCTCAAGATAAATTACGCTAATATTGTGCATAGTAATAGCTAATCCTCTTTGGTTGTTAATGTGCTTTTGAATCACAAGTGCTTTATTATAATATTCTAGCGCTTTAATAAAGTCGCCCTGGCGCTTGTATATTAATGCAATGTTATTTATTACATACGCCATACCGGTTTTATCTCCGGTCTCTTCTGTAAGCTTTAAGCTTCTACTATAATATTTAAGGCTCATCTGAACGTCACCCTGGTCATCGTAGATTCCTCCTAAGTTATTTAATACTTTTGAAAGGCCTTGTTTATCATTTAATTCTTCGTATAGCTGTAAACTTTTTTTGTAGTATGCCGTTGCATTTAAAATGTCGCCCTGGTCATAATATATTCCCGCAATGCTGTTAAAACTATTTGCAAGGCCGGTTTTGTTTTTTGATTTTTCATTTACGGCGATGCTTTGTTTAAAATAGTAAAGGGCATTTTTAATATCACCATGTTCAATGTAGTAGCCGCCAATATTATTATAGGTAAAAGCAAGGCCTTCAAAATCACTTATCTCAGCATTTATTTTCAGGCTTTTTTGATAATAGTCCATTGCTTTTTTAAAATCGCTTCGGGTGCTATATAAAAAGCCGTAATTATTAAACGCCATTGCTATGGCTTTTTTACCGGCAACTGCAATTTCGCGATTTGAATTAGTCGCTAATTTTTCAGCAAGGCTTAACGCGGTATCATTATAAAGGGTCCACACTTCCTCATCTTCAATACTCTCTACTAAAACAAATAAAGTATTAAGTTTAGTTGTATCGTGTTTTGCTTTTTTTAATTCAACTTTTAAGGAATCAATATTTTGCGCCGGTAGAACAAAAGCGCCAAGGCAAAGGGTCAAAAAGCAAAAATATTTAAAATTAATTTTCAGGAAGTTTAAAGATACACATGTTTTTTGGCTGTGCAAATCAAGCCCTGAAAGACTTGTAAATAAAAGGAAATTATTTTTTAACCGGCAATTTATAACCAATCTGTTTACGGATTTTTTGCGGTTCCTTTTTCTCTAATAATTGATCTAAATATTGAAATACAATTTCCATATTTTTACCCTGGTTATCCAGTTTCTTTTTTATTTTTTCAATTTCTAATCTAAGTTCAGTATTATCAACAAGCATCTGCCGGATCTTTGTAAAAATTCGTATTATTTGAATATTGACCGATATTGCTTTCTTGCTGTTTAAAACACTTGAAAGCATCGCTACGCCTTGTTCTGTGAATGCCAATGGTAAATATTTAGAATGTTCTCCTCTTTTTAAGGTGCCAAATTGGCTCCTTAAAGATTCATATTCTAAAGCTGTTAATTCAAACATGAAATCCTCAGGAAAGCGATCTATATTTCTATTTACCTGTCTCTTTAATTGTTTTGTTTCAACTTCATAAAGTGATGCAAGATCCTTATCCAACATCACTTTTTGGCCTCGTATAAAATAGATCTTATTCATTACTATTTCATCAGGAACGTTTATTTCATTTGCCTTCTTTATCATTTCAACAATAAAATTAAAAGAAAATATAAAGAGCGATGGCTATAGTTTGTAGTATTGGGCCTCATCCCCCGCCTTCTCCAAAGGAGAAGGAGCTTAACACAATTGTTATTTCGGTATATTTTCGTTAACTTTAATAATAATCTACCAGCTTGTTCCGCAACTTTTATAAACTGTTTTTAGTTGTTGTAATTGCAGCACTGTTTTCTTCCTGTGCCATTCACGCGGGCTTTCCATTTATCTGTTTTAAAAAAGATTGTATCAAATCGGCATGGACCTTTCAAAAACCACCGGCAGGAGGCAAGCGTGGTATAAAACAAAAGGCAAGTATTTTTATTGCCAAAGCAAAAGCAAAGAACCGCAAAAGACAAGGCCGGAACAATGACCCTTCAAAAGAACCTGTAAATGAAACACATCTTGCACAATTACTTTCAGACACAACAGACGCGGATAAATTTATTAAAGTTGTTTTCTTTCATAAAGGTAAAGCGCAGGTAAAAGCAATTGAGAGCGATAGCCTTTATATAAAATCATCTTTTATAACGCTTTCTAAAAACGATCGTATTTTAATTAATTATTATTTAAATAAATTTTTGGTAAAAAATATTACTGAAATTTATATTTATTCTATTATCGAAAATAAAGAAGAAGAAGCGCAAAATTCACGAATGGGAATTATGAAAATGAAAAAGGTAGAGCATTACCTCATTAGAACTAAAGTAAAGAAAACCAGGATTAAAATTGTGGTTAAGTAAAATGTTTTGCAAATACTTGTTATTTTTTTCTACACCTTTTTTGGGCGCCTTAACGGGTTTCTTCGGGCTCCGCTTCGCTTCGGCTGGGCGAGAAAATCGCCCGAGCTAAACCCTTCGCATCCCTGGCGCAGCAGCAGTTTAAAAAATAAGATCAAAATTATTCGCTCTCTTTCTTTTTATCTTTTCTTTTTTCGATCAGTAAAAGAACAAAGAAAATACCGGCGCCAACAAAACCAAAACAAGCAAGCTCCATACCAAAAGGCCAGCGCATGATTCTAAACAACAAACCAAAAGCACCCACCCGCACTAAAACTTTGCAAATAAATAGGAGGGAAGATTGTTTATACATGTTATGAAGATAAGAGTTATATTTTACTTTACTTCGTCTATTGTTATATCTAATATATCCAGATCTTGGGGAATATTTCCTGATTTGCAGGTTGCTTTATCAAAGGCTGGAAGAATTTTCTCCGGTTCAAAGTATTCTCCATAAACCTTTATATCAAAGGTGTTTGGTTGGCCAAGTTTTCTTGTTACTTCAAATTCGGTATTTGGAAAACGTTTATCTTCCTGTAATTCGTAAAAATGCTGCCCCCATAAGTATAATGTTTTACGTTCTCCTTCAACCGTTATATCAATATAATACGCGTCACCCAGGTCTTCAAAATCTTCGCGCATAATGGCACGTTTGGTTTTTACATAAAACACTTCCATTTTTTGTTCCGGTATTTTTGCAGCTTTGTTTTTTGCGCCGAATTTCTTTTTTACCATTTCAATAATTAAAATTGCGAGTAAGGCAATTGCACATAAACAAATTATCTGGGTGTTTGAGCTAAGATGTTCTTCAAAAATCAAAATTGGAATAAGTAATACTGTAAATACACCAATAAAAATAAGTAAAGACTCTTCAAAATGCTTATAGGCAGAAGGCTGCCGGCCTTTCATGATTTTTATTTCTTCAGCGGTATAATCCCTTATAGTTTTTTGAAGCATTAATTAAAGATACAAATTGTATTGAATAAACCGCAGGATTACAAATCCTGCGGAGCGGCGAATGAATTTATTCCATCAGTCTAAACCAATCACGAACACTAAGTTGTAGTCTTACTATTTCATCTTCTGCAAGTGTAGTACAGTGCGCAATAGGTCCTCGAAGTGTATTTAAATTTGACATAACTCTTTCAACGGCTTTTTTACTATTAAAGATTGGTCCAAATATATTCCAGTTCGATTTTATTATTTCACCTAATTCACCAAATGTTGTAAAATCAATTGGCTCATCTGAACGTAAAGTAACTCCAGAATCAATCTCTCTTTGAATTCTACTAGCAACATCAGTTTTTACAATTAATGGAACTTTGGCTTCCCACCAGTTTTCAATCGATGGTGTTTCAAGAGTTGTAGTGATTAAATCTCTTATAGATTTCTCTAAGCAGTAAAAAATTTCATAGTGTTTTGACATTAGTTTAGCCTCTTTTCGAATTTCAAGATCGAATTGAGGGTAATAAACACTGTCTTTTTCTCCTTTACTTTTTTTTCTTCCAAGATCTATTTTATATTGTTGCTCTACTTTATCTAAGTCGAGTTCTGCAAACTGATTTGAAATACCAAACAGTTTTAAAATATTTTCGGGATTTTTATTTTTCATTTATTTAATAGATGTTCTTTTAAACTTTTAAAAATCGCATTAAAAACCGCAATATCCGATGTTTCAGGAAGATTAAGATTTATGGTGTATGATAGGTTTATACCGCCTAAATCACTTTCTGAATCAGAAACTGTTTTAATTATAGTCTGCTTATTATTTTCATGGTGATCTGGTTCTTTAAGTTTTTCAACTACGACTTCTTCAAAATTCGCTAAGCTTTTGAAAACATCTATTGTTGTAAGTAGAAAAGCGAGTTTTGGGTCTTTAGGGTCGGCTTCCAACACTTCAATTAAAAAATTTTTCAAGTCTGCTTTGTCTTTTTTAAACCAATATTCGTTTCTTGAGTATAAGTCAGAATAGCCAATAGTCATTGCTTGAGCAATTGCCGCCCCTGATATTTTATTATCAGGGTTTCTAAATTTTTTATATAGATCAGTTGGGACACCATCAGTGCCTAAAAAGCCAATTCGTTTAAGAATAGGAATAAACGCTAAAGTGGTTCCTGATTTATTGAATTTTAAATTAGTAATTAAGTAGTCTTGACTAAATCTTTGGGGAGGGGTAGCCTCTTTTATTTTTTGAAATAGTTGTTTAAAAAGTCCCGTAGAACTTGTGTATGGTGGAAATTCTTTTGCCATTTATTTTATTTTTTTAATTATTATTTTTAAGATATTTTATTTCTAATTTTGAGGCCAAGTTGCTTTTATTTCGTCACACAAACTATTAATTTCTTTAATTATAGTTGTATCATTTTCTGTAGCTGTAACTATTCTATCACCGAAAATATCAATACAAAAACAAAAATTGGGATTCACAACTTCATTCGAATCAGCAACATTTTTTTTAATATATCTCATGAGTACCGTGGATACCTGTTGGCATTGATTTAAACTAAAGGGTTTGTTTTTTGAAATATGTATTTTAACACCACCATACACAATTTGACCTTTTATTTTTGTTTTAAAGATTAATTCTGGAGAGATTCCAATATTAATATTATGCACAGACAATGACTTGAGGTCTGGTTTAACTATTTCATAATCCATGCCTTTAAAATGTTTTTCAAGTTTGAGATTAATAAGTTTTTTTAATACTTCAAGCGAAACGTTTTTGTCTATTAACTGCCTTTTATTGTCAGTCTTTTTTTCAGAAATTTTTTTAATCCCATCCAATATAGGTTTTGTATCATTTACGTTAATTAAATAACGCTTGATAGCACCTTTTGCACCTTGATACCATGGTATTAAAACAGGATTTGGGATAACCTGTTGTTTAAGTATTCTTGTTTTGCCTTTTTTTGTTGCTACAGAATATTCTGCTAGTTGATTTAGTGAAATGTGATAATTTCTTTCCATTTTATTTTTGTTAAGTTACCCCTTGACAGTTCAAGCAGTCTATTTCAGGGAAATAGCTGGTTAATAAACAGGCATGTTTTTTGCAGAAAAGAAATAGTAGCTAATTATAAAAAATAACTATATTTGGCCAACAAAAAAACACAGCTCTCCCCATTAACATGGAAGAACTTGTTTAGCAGAAGGAGTTTTGAACGATTCGACCCGGTACAAGCTCCTTCTTTTTTTATTTCATCAATATTTATACCATTTTTTAACTTTAGTTTTTTATGCCACTTCTGGCAGTTTTATTTTAATTATTAGCGCCAAGAATTTTACAAAACGACAGACAAGCTGTCATAACTTATACAAATACTTTTCGATTACTGGAATTGTTTTTATTGGGGGATTTTTCTCACGTATTAAATTGTCTACTTCTACTATCAAGATGAGTTAAAGATTACTCTATAAAATTCTTTGAGGGTGATAATTTATTATGGTGTTGTTTTACCTAATTATTATTTCAATTCCAATACATCAAAGAGCCTAACATATAATATTACTACTAAAATATTCAGACAACAAAATCTCTACTCAATCAAATAACGCGTACAATAAACAACTAATATGTTTTACCGTTTGCTATGGTTTTTAGTTGAATTTTTCTTCTGATTCTGAACAATTCAAATCTTTATTAGGGATAAAAAGGCCCTTCAAAATCTTGAAGGGCCTTTCTATTTTCGTTTTTATTTAATTTTCAATTAGCTACCGCAAGCTTCGCAATCCTCAGGATTGTCTAACGAGCAAGATAATTGCGCTTGTTGTTCTTCAAAGGTAAGCACGTGTGCTTGTCCTCTGTCTACTAACAATTGGTCTTCGTTGCCTAATACATAAACTGGTTTTTGTAATGCATCCTGGTCTACTGTAAATTTAATAGCGTCAGCTGCTGCTTTAGTACGTAAGTAGTACATACCAGTTTTTAATCCTTTTTTCCAAGAATAAAAATGTGCAGAACTCATCTTCGCAAAGTTAGCGTCTTGTATAAATAAATTCAACGATTGTGATTGATCAATATAAGCGCCACGGTCTGCTGCCATATCAATTATGGTACGTTGTTTAATTTCCCAAACTGTTTTGTAAAGCTCTTTTATGTTTGCAGGAATTTCAGGGATGTTTTGTACCGAACCATTTGCAGCGATAATTTTATTTTTTAAGCCATCGTTCCAGATACCTAATTTTACTAAGTCGCGTAATAAATGTTTGTTCACTACAACAAACTCTCCGCTTAATACACGGCGGGTATAAATGTTTGAAGTGTATGGTTCAAAGCACTCGTTGTTTCCTAAAATTTGCGATGTAGATGCTGTTGGCATTGGTGCTAATAATAATGAGTTACGTACACCGTATTTCATGATCTCTTCGCGTAATGTATCCCATTCCCAACGTGGGCTTGGTGTTACACCCCACATATCTTGTTGGAAAATTCCTTTAGAGATAGGTGAACCAGGGTATGTTTCGTAAGCGCCTTCAATTTTCGCAAGGTCTTTACTTGCCGTTAATGCAGCGTAGTAAATTGTTTCAAAAATTTCTGAGTTTAATTTTTTCGCTTCATCACTTTCAAAAGGGTAACGCATTAAAATAAATGCATCGGCTAAACCTTGTACTCCTAAACCAATTGGGCGGTGACGTAAATTAGATTTACGCGCCTCAGGAATTGGATAGTAGTTACGATCGATGATCTTATTTAAGTTAACGGTTGCCTGGTAAGTGATCTCAAATAATTTATTGTGATCGAATGTATTTGCTTTCTCATCCACAAAACGTGGTAAAGCTAAAGAAGCTAAATTACAAACTGCAACTTCATCAGCGCTTGTGTACTCAATAATTTCAGTACATAAGTTAGATGATTTAATAGTACCTAAATTTTGTTGGTTTGATTTTGAGTTAGCGGCATCTTTAAATAACATGTAAGGATTACCGGTTTCAATTTGCGCATCAATAATGGCTGCCCATAATTCACGTGCTTTAATTTGTTTGCGGAATTTTCCTTCAGCTTCGTATTTTGTATACAATGCTTCAAACTCTGCGCTGTGGCAATCGCTTAGCCCAGGGCATTCGTTAGGACACATCAGGCTCCATTCGCCTTCTGCTTCCACACGTTTCATAAACAAATCAGGAATCCAAAGTGCGGTAAACAAGTCGCGCGCGCGCATTTCTTCTTTACCGTGATTTTTACGAATGTCTAAGAAATCATAAATATCTGCATGCCATGGCTCAAGGTAAACAGCTATAGATCCCTTACGTTTTCCGCCGCCCTGGTCAACATAGCGTGCGGTTTCGTTATATACTTTAAGCATTGGTATAATACCGTTGCTTGTTCCGTTTGTGCCTTTAATGTACGAACCTGTAGCGCGTACGTTATGAATGTTGATACCGATACCACCTGCGCTTTGAGAGATCTTAGCACACATTTTTAATGTATCGTAAATACCATCAATACTATCATCTTTAACCTGTAATAAAAAACAAGAGCTCATTTGCGGTTTTGGCGTACCCGCGTTAAATAAAGTTGGTGTAGCGTGTGTAAACCAACGCTCGCTCATTAAATTGTAAGTGCGTATTGCAGACTCGATATCATTTTTATGAATACCAACTGCTACACGCATAATCATGTGTTGCGGGCGTTCTGCAACCATGCCGTTCATCTTTAATAAGTAAGAACGCTCTAATGTTTTAAAACCAAAATAATCGTAACCAAAATCACGGTCGTATATAATAGACGAATCTAAAGTATGCGCGTTGTTCATGATAATTTCATAAACATCGTCTGCCAATAAAGAAGCGTTCAATCCTGTTTTAGGATCAATATATTTATGAAGGGCTTCTGCCGTCTTCGAAAAGCTCTTAATCGTATTCTTATGCAGGTTGCTTACTGCAATACGCGATGCTAACTGTGCATAATCGGGGTGGCGGGAGGTTAAACCCGCAGCCGTTTCTGCTGCTAAATTATCCAGTTCAATAGTGGTAACGCCATCGTACACACCATCAATTACTTTTTTAGCCACAAGTATAGGGTCTACGTGTGAAGGTTCTAAGCCGTAGCTTAATTTTTGAATGCGAGCGGTGATCTTGTCAAATTTTACCGACTCGCGTGTGCCATCTCTTTTAATTACAAACATACGCCAGGTTTTTTATTAGTTTTTTGAGTATTAAGAAAATTAGAACGAAGTGTAAAATCACAAGCGTACACATAAGGTGAAAGGGAGATTTTATGTATATGAATGGTATTTTGCATTTTTTGTGTTTTTGGTTCTAACAAGTTACGCTCTAATTTTTCCTTTAATTTTTTTATTTTTTCTATTCTATTAACAGCACTTTGTTTATTCGCTGTTGTTGTTTTTAATTTGTTTACAAATTGTTAGTTTGTTAATTTTTTTTGTCAAGTATTTCAAAACCAATAATTTTTCTAATCAAATCCCGACTTTTTTTAGTTTTTGAGGCTAAAATCCCCATCCGGAATGTTTATTCCGACTATTGTAAAGTTACTACGGTTTAATGGGATTTTTTACCTTATTAATGTTAAACTAAAAGTCTTCATCAAGGTTAAAATGGTTATTCTCCTCCTTATTATTCATAACGCCGGCTTTTTGATATTCGGCCACGCGTTTTTCAAAGAAGTTGGTTTTACCCTGTAACGATATCATCTCCATAAAATCAAATGGATTAGATGCGTTATAGAATTTAGAACAACCTAAAGAAACTAATAAACGATCGGCACAAAATTCAATGTATTGACACATCAGATCTGAGTTCATACCTATTAGTTTTACAGGAATAGCGTCCACAACAAATTTTTTCTCGATCATAACAGCATCTGCAATGATCTTGGTTACTTGTTCTTTTGGCAATTGGTTTTTTACGTGATGCGTGTAGATCATACAGGCAAAATCGCAATGCAAGCCTTCATCGCGGCTGATTAGCTCATTACTAAAGGTTAAACCCGGCATTAAGCCACGTTTTTTTAACCAAAAGATAGAGCAGAAAGAGCCTGAGAAGAAAATACCTTCTACGGCAGCAAAGGCAATTAAACGCTCGGCAAAAGATCCGTTGTTTATCCAACGTAGTGCCCAATCGGCTTTTTCGCCAACACAAGGCACGGTATCTACCGCGTGTAATAATTTGTCTTTTTCAACCGGGTCTTTAATATAGGTGTCTATTAATAAAGAATAGGTTTCTGAATGGATGTTCTCCATCATGATCTGAAACCCGTAAAAGCAACGGGCTTCAGGGTATTGTACCTCATTAAGGAAGTTAATGGCCAGGTTTTCGTTAACAATCCCATCACTGGCGGCAAAAAAAGCAAGAACATGCTTAATGAAATGTCTTTCGTTATCGTTTAATTTATTATTCCAGTCCGATGTATCAGAAGAGAGGTCAATTTCTTCGGCCGTCCAAAAGCTGGCCTCCGATTTTTTGTAATATTCCCAGATATCTTTGTACTTAATTGGAAAAAGTACGAATCTATCTTTATTCTCGACTAAAATGGGTTCTGTCATAACAAATACTAAAATTAAAGGGTTTATATATTAATGTGTTTTTTTAAAATTCCCGTGTTACAAACTTCAACAAAAAAAAGTCCGAAAGGAAAGAAAATGAATTAACAGGAAGCCCTAGTTTTTAACAAGTGAATATCCGGCCAAAATGTTGACAACCCTCAACTTGGTTGATTTACAGTGCTGTAATAAAAACGCAAAAATTTCGAAAAAATTATTTGTGCGGGTGGAAAGTATTTTTAAGCAGAATAGCCGATTTTATACGTTTAAAAACCTAAAACGGGGATGGTGATTGGGCTGCGAGACCAAAAAACAGCGATTTTTTATAGAAAAAGTAACACAACATGTAACTTTTATTAGTAAATTTCGTAAAAAGAGCAAAACCCCTACATGTACAACAAAGAAATTATAGTTTCCATCACTAAAAATGATAAAACTGCCATTAAGGAAGTCTTTGAAAAGTACTATGGTAAAATGGCTGCAATAGCCCTTCGTTACTGCAAAAATCAAACGCAGGCCAACGATGCAATTAATTTTGGGTTTAACTCTTTTATACAAAAACTGCAGCAAAACCGTAATGCTCTTACGGTAGATATAGATAACACTTTTGAACCCGAATTTATTAAAGCCTGCTCTGCCTTCGTAAAAGGTATAAGCAGCGAATATTATGTAGCCAGTACGGTTTACGCTAACGGGTCTTCAACAAAAAATTATGATCTGTTCGAAACTAACGAATTCATAGATTTTAACTCTATTGACAATGATGTTTTAATAAAATCAATGCAACAACTGGTGCCATCGCAACGATTGGTTATTAATTTGCACGTGATTGACGGTTATTCTTTAGAAGAAACCGCAAACATTATTGAAGCAAGCTTACAAACGGTTAAAAGCAGTCTTGAAAAAGGCCGTTATAACCTGCAAAAAAATGTAGAGAAGTGTTATAAAACCATGAAAAATGAGCAGTCACTTTAATTACGAAATAGAAGAACGCAATATGCGAAACCAGTTAAAAGAACTGGAGTTTACTTATAAAGAAGAAGCATGGCTTAATTACGAAGAGTATGCCAAACAATTTCAAAGTGTAAATAAAACACAGCTTATCCCTAATTTTAATTTTGCATTAAACCGTACCGTTATTTTACCTGTTGTATTTGGCGGTATTATTATTTTATTCTCTTTCCTGTTATTTAATTTCATCAATATTAACAATACAAAAGCAACTACAAAATCCAATGTTTCAGAAACCAAAACCAGTATGGATGCAGTTGCAGAACAGCCAAAACCGGAGCCTAAAAAAGCAATTGCTACATCGGTAAAAAAACAAGAAACACCAATAATAAAAGAAGCACCGGCTAATACAAATACCATTGCAGCTTTACCAAATGCAAATACAGGCAATGCTTTAATTGCTAAAACATTACCCGCTATTCAAAGTAATAATAGCGCTGCAAATACAGTTGCAACAAGCTCTACAGCAATTGACGCAAGTTTAAAAACAGCAACAACTTATACTTTTGATCCAACTAAGAAAAAACGCCGTAAGAAAAATACGGTTGAGGTTTTAGAATCTATTGCAACGCCCGTAAGTCTGCCAACCGTTACACAAGAGGAGGCGGAACCGGAGTTGAGGTAATCAGCCTCATCCCCAGCCCTTCTCCAAAGGAGAAGGGAGCTTAACATTTTCGAAATTTTAGCTTTACCCTATCTTTATTAGAACTTCTCTACTAAAACTGTTTTAGTATTTTTGGGCGCCTTAACGGGCTGTCGCTACTCGCTTTTTTTATTTGCCTTCCAGGCTCATAAAAAAGAGCTCAAACAGGCCGCTCCATCCCAGGTGCAGCATGCGTACGCGCCAGGGATGCGGAGGGTTTAGTTCTTTTGCCTGCTAAGGCAAAAAACCGAGGCGATAGCCGAGCCCAAAGCAGCCCGTTAAGGCGCCCAAACCATCTTCCTTTTTTACATTGCATTTTAAATTTATTAAGTTTTTGTCTCCCTTGCATTTAAGATTTTGTACTTAACTTTACGCTATGAACGACATTAAAAGCAGGGAAGATATTACATTACTCATTAATACTTTTTATGATAATTTATTACAGGTTGAAGAAATAAAACCTGTATTTGCTGGCATTGATTTTCCGGCGCATGTTCCACATATAGTTTCTTTCTGGAGTTTGGTTTTGTTAGATGAAGAAGGTTATAAAACAAATGTATTTGATAAACATATTAACCTTCCTATTAAGGCACACATGTTTGATATTTGGTTAGAGATCTGGATAAGAACAGTTGACAGTTTATTTAAAGGAGAAATTGCTGAACTGGCCAAGCAGCGGGCTACATCTATTACCTTTACGTTTAAATCAAAGTGGGAAACACTAAAAAAATAATTTAAAATTTTTCTTTGAGATTTAAACCCGATAAAACTCTTTTGCAAACGTTATTATTTATAGTAACGGTTTTTATCATTTCCTGTCTCCCACTTTTTTTAGGTTTTATTTTAAAAAAAATCGACCCGCAGGAGCACGGTTTAATAACAGGTCATAAAGAAGATCTTGAGATCACTTACAAAGAGATCTTATTTTTTGCTTCGGTAATGATCGCCTTTTTTTTATTATCGGTTTCTTTCAGGTATGTAAAAAATAAACTATTAAAATTTATACTCATTTCTTTTGCATGTGTATATTTATTTGCCGGTTGTTTTATTATTTTGGTAGATGTTGTTTACTATCTTATTTTTAGTTGTCGTATTACATTTTCTGCTGTTCAAACCATTCTTAATACCAATCCCGAAGAAGCTGTTGATTTTATAACATTGTATTCTTCGCCGGGCAAAATAATCACTATTCTTTTATTTTTTGTTTTTATAGCACTTGTAATTGCAAAACGCACCTGGCTTATTCGCTTAGTTTCAACGCGTACTTTTTTTATTGCAAGTTTAGTGCTTACGCTTTTTGGTATTGCCGATTTTGGACAAGTAGCTTACTCTAAAAGTAACGGACCGCACAATGTGCGGTACTGGGATGTTGTAATTGGCGAGTATAACGAATATAAAGAATTTAATCGCCGCCTTATGGCGGAAAAAAATAATCAAAATTTCGCAAAAGAATACGATAGCTTTTATAATAAAGATACCTTGCAAAAAACAGTTGTGCTTGTTGTATCCGAATCGTTAAGCAAAAAACACATGAGTCTGTATGGCTATCCGCGCAGTACCACTCCGAATTTAGATACCAATAAAAATATTTTTAAATTTAATAATTGTGTAACGCAATCTGCCTTAACCATAGAGGCTGTGCCGGGTATTTTTTTCGGTTATTTTTCTAAAAAAATTAATTTAATTACACTGCTCAACAAATTAAATTACGAAACCTCATGGATCTCTAATCAATCGGGTTGGGGCAAAGGCGATCGCACGATCGTTCTTTTATCGCAGCTCTGCAAAAAAAATATTTTTATGGATGCCATGGCCGATAACGATAAGGCAAATACAAGCTTGCATTACGATGAAGATGTGTTAAAAGAGTTTGAGGATGAAATTAGCACACCGTCAAAACGGTCAAAATTTATTGTGTTGCATTTAATGGGTTGCCATTTTGAATATGAAAAACGCTACCCTGTAAACAGAAATTTCTTCAGATTAAAGGCTCCATTAAAAGTGGCTGTTGATAATGAACGCACACAAAATATTATTAATTGCTATGATAATTCTATGCACTATCATGACTCGGTAATAAACCAGATAATAAAAATATTTTCAAAAAACACCGGCGGCAAAAACGCATCGCTGGTGTTTTTATCCGATCATGGTGAAGAGTTATATGAGAACCGTAATTACGCAGGGCATGGATATCCTCCAACTAAGGTAACGGCAGAGATCCCTTATTTTGTTATGCTTTCGGAGGTATTTAAAAAAAGCTATCCGCTTATTGAGAGCAGTGTAAAAAAACGCAGCCATACGCCTTATAGTTCTGTCAATAATTTTTACACTTTCCTGCATTTATTAAACATTGGTTCTAAAGAGCATGAAACGAGGATCCAGAATCGTGGATTTTTTAGCGCCAAATATGATAGCACCTTGCCACGCCTGGTTATGCAAATAGATTATAGTAAGATGGAACATTAAACATATACTGTTTTTTGTTCTCTTTATTTATCCTTAATTTTAACTTTCTAAAATCATAAAATGCCGCAAACTACAAATATAAATACGTTTCAAAATACATTAGAAGCTGCAAAAGAGCTAGATAATAATGATAAACTTAAAAGTTACCGTGAAAAATTCTTTTTCCCACAACATAATAACCAGGATGTGGTTTATTTTACAGGCAATTCATTAGGGCTGCAACCAAAAACAACATTAAGTTATTTGCAACAGGAACTAAACGACTGGGCAAAATTTGGTGTAGAAGGACATTTTTTAGCGAAGAATCCCTGGCTGTCTTATCACGAATTGCTTACCGATAAAATGGCAAAACTGGTTGGCGCATTACCAGAAGAAACTGTAATGATGAACCAGCTTACGGTAAACATTCATTTACTAATGGTATCGTTTTACCGCCCTACAAAAACACGTTTTAAAATTTTGTGCGAAGCAAAAGCTTTTCCGAGTGATCAATATGCTTTGCAATCACAATTAAAATTTCACGGTTATTCAACCGAAGAAGCTTTAATAGAGATTGAACCGCGCGAAGGTGAATACCACATCCGCCATGAAGATATTTATTCGGCTATCGAAAAAAATAAAGATTCATTGGCCCTTGTTATGATAGGTGGCGTGAATTATTTTTCGGGCCAGGTATTTGATATGAAAGCCATCACTGAAGCTGGCCATAAAGCCGGTGCTATTGTTGGTTTTGATCTTGCCCACGCTGCCGGTAATTTAAAATTAGAATTACATAACTGGGGTGTTGATTTTGCGGCCTGGTGCAGTTATAAATATTTAAACAGTGGCCCTGGCTCTGTTGCCGGAGCTTTTGTGCACGAACGTCATTTAAAAAATACCGATTTGCCACAGTTTGCAGGCTGGTGGGGACATGATAAAAAAACACGTTTTTTAATGGATAAAAAATTTGTGCCCATTGAAACCGCAGAACGTTGGCAAATGAGTAACGCACCGGTTTTAAGTATGGCAGCCTGCCGGGCCAGTCTTGATATTTTTAGTGAAGTGGGTATGGACGCTTTAGTTGAAAAAAGTAAAAAATTAACTGCTTATTTAGAATTTATTGTTGAAGAGATCAACAAAAAAAAGAACAACTGTTTGCAGGTAATAACACCAAAAGAAAACCGCGGTTGTCAGTTATCTATCGTTGCAAAAGGTTACGGAAAACCGTTATATAATCAATTAATTGAGAACGGCGTTATACCCGATTGGCGCGAACCAAATGTTATTCGTTGTGCCCCTGTACCCCTTTATAACTCGTTTGAAGACGTTTATCGATTTGGCACCATTTTAACGAATTTACTTAAGTAAAAGAGGATAAAATAGTTATATTTGATACCCGAGTTAAATAGGCTCTGAGTAACATGTTTTTGAAACAGAAAATTCTTATTGGTTTTTTATTATTTCTGTTTTACACGAACCGTTCGCAGGTTGCACAAAATGTTGTTTTTGATAAAGTAAAATCAAAAGGTCTTACCAACGCACTTATTAGTTGTATTTATCAGGATCAAAAAGGTTATTTGTGGATAGGAACCACAGCCGGCCTTAACCGGTATGATGGTTATAATTTTATTAATTACCGCAGTGATAAAAAAGATACAACCACCATTGGTTATCCAACAGTAAGCGCCATTACACAGTATGATGCCAGTCAGATAATGATTGGTACACGCTACGGTTTAAATTTATTTAATTATAACACCAATACGTTTAAACGCGTAAAGATCGACACTAACTGTAAAAATTATCCAAAGCGTTACAACATACAATGCATAAAAGAAAATAACCTTGGGCAAAAAATAGTTGGTACCAGCGATGGTGTGTTTCGTTACGATCCTGTAAAAAACACAATAGAACCTTTTTTTAACGGTAAGCAAAATTTATTTGAAGGATATGTGATCCAAAGCATGTGCTTTGACAGGGTTGGAAATTTATGGGCCGGTGTAAAAAAATTAGAAGGTCAAAAATTGGTGACGGCCGTTTTCAGATACAGCGAGCTGGCAAAAAAAATTGATGAGATAAAGATCTTCCAGGGAATTAATTCAGAATACATAGGCATCTCTGAAGATTATTTGGGAAACATCTGGGTGGCAGTAGATGATGGGCTTGTGAGTATTAACCCTTCAAGCTATACACAAAATTATTACAAAGCACCCGAAGGTTTTTATTCAAACATTTCTTATTACCACACAAAAGATAATTTGATCTGGCAATGTTACTGGAGTTTTGGTTTAACTTCTTTTGACATAGATAAAAAAGAATTTAAAGTTTATAAAGTAGATCCGGAAAATTCAAAATCATTAATGAGCAACAAGTGCTGGAGCTTGTGTAAAGATGATAACGATATTTTGTGGGTAGGAACTGATGTTGGTTTACAAAAATTAACGAGCAGCCGTCCGAGTGTTGAGGTAGTAAAAAGAAATTCGCAAAACACCGAGTTTTCTTTTTTAAGTAACCGAATTTCTGCAGTATTAGCAAGTGAAACAAATAACAATATTATTTTTGCCGGTATTGATGGCGAAGGATTTTCTATTTACAACCGCATTACAAAAAAGGCACAAAATTACGGACCAAATGCTGCAAACAAAAATGACGAACGTTTTGTAAATCATTTTTATGAAGATGAAAAGGGTGATGTGTATGCGGCCGGAGGAAATAATTTAAACAAGATCTCTTTTGCAGATGGAAAGATAATTGTAAAAAGTTTTTTTAAAACGCAAGAGCATTATGCCTATCGTATTGAAAAAGATCCTTTTAATCCTGACATTTTATATATTGGTGGAATAGGGGAGATAATTATTTTTAATAAAGCCACCGAGACATTTAATTTTATTAAAGAGCCTGCTGGCATTTCACAATCTTTTGTTTCGAGCTTTATTTTTAAAGGCAAAGTTTATTTTACACACATCAACGGTGCGTTAAGAATAGATCCTTCCACATTAGAAATGGATGATCTACGTTTGCCCGATGTTGGTAATATAAACTCATCTGTTGTTTTAAATGATACTACCATTTTGTTGTCATCGCAATACATGGGTCTTGTAAAATTATTTCCGGGTTCAAGAAGATTTGAAACTGTTTTTAAAGGTAAATCAGATTTTTTTCCTGAGATCTCAGATCTTTTAGTGTATAAAGATATTGTGTGGATGGCAAGCCCGACAGGTTTATTAAAACATAATTTCCGTACCAACGAAACTTCTGAAGTTACCATAGAAGACGGTTTACCTACTGAGATCATTCACCGTTTGGATATATTGGATGGTTATTTATTTATTGCCTCGCAGGAAGGTCTGGTAATGTTCAATCCTGATTACCAGGCGTCGCATTTTAATATGCCAAAGGTGGAAATTACTGCTGTGCAGGGCATAAGTGAGCCCTTTAGTATCAATACTTTTAAAAATGGTGATGAGATCTCACTTACTGAAAAACAAAATTCATTTAAAATTAATTTTACATTATTGGATTTTAATTTACCCGAAAAAAATTCTTTCAAATACCGTTTATTACCAATTGAAAAGGAATGGCAAACATTGTATAACGAACACTCTGTAACATTTAATGCATTGGCGGCAGGCTCATACACATTCGAATTAAAAGGTGCCAATGCCGATCAAAACTGGAGCGGCGAACCAATTGTTTTAAGAATAGTTATTGTGCCACCGTTTTATAAAGCAAGATGGTTCCAATTCTTAGTGATCACTATTATTTTCTTCGGCATTATTTTAGCTATTTATTTAAGGATCCGTATTGATAGAAAAAAACAAATTCTGTTAGAAAAGATCATTAAAGAAAGAACTGCAGAGATACAGGCTCAGAGATTAGAATTACTCGATAGTATAAATTACGCGCGGCGCATTCAAAAAGCATTGTTTGTTGGTGAAGATGTTTTAATGAGCTCTTTGCCAAATAGTTTTATTTACAATAAACCGAAAGATAAATTAAGCGGCGATTTTTACTGGATAGGAAGGCATAAGGATATGCTTATTGTTTTTGTTGGCGACTGCACGGGTCATGGTGTTCCGGGTGCAATGCTAAGTGTTGTGGGTACTTCCATCTTAAGTAAAATTGTGCATGAGGAAGGTTTGTATTTACCGGGGGAGATCTTAACGCGTTTAAATCATTTGTTCTTTAAACAATTAAATCTTAAAGAAGATTATACACGCGATGGTATGGATGCAAGTATCATTACTATCAATCTTGTAAATAAAAATGTTTATTTTTCTGCAGCAAATAACGATGCTGTGTATGTTGAAAAAGATACTTTGGTTGAATTAAAATCAAAACGCGGATCGATCGGATCGGCAGAGAACAGTGAGTTCTCAACCATTACGGTTTCAAACAGCGCGGGAAGATTTTTTTACTTATATAGTGATGGTGTTAAAGATCAGTTTGGCGGACCAAAACATAAAAAATTATCATCAAAACGTTTTAAAGAAATATTAAGCGAAGGCTCTGTATTAACTGTTGCTGAACAAAAAGATTTTTTACATCAAAACATTACAAGCTGGAAAGGTGAAACGCCGCAAACAGATGATATGATGGTGATAGGGGTAAAACTATAAAGTTTAAACCAAATAGAAATATTAAGAACAACTTAAAATTTCATAGAAAAGTCCTTCTCCTTTGGAGAAGGATTTAGGATGAGGCCGTTTAATCCACTTTACTTGTTGGATTTGCTAAATTCTTAATACCCGTAATATCCATTTTTATGCTTCCAATTAAAACATCGGCTTTAACGCGCATAGGTAAATGATTATCATCGTCGCTTATCCAAACATTAAGATCTTCTTCTTTTTTAAACACACGACCTTTTTGTACAATTGGCCGGAATTTTAGGCAACGGTATTTTCCAATATCAGTCTCAATTGTTTCTTTACCAATAAATTTAATTTTAAGAGGCCAGATCTCTTTGTCTACAAAACAGGTAATGCTAAAAAGATCTCCGGGTTTTGCGTTGCTAAGATCCATATTACGGGCAGAATAAAACGCACTAACCATATCCTGTATGCCGGCTGGTATATCAAATTTTTCGTTATTGCCAATGTCTACTTTTTTAGTATAATGATTAAAAGCATAATCCTGGCTGAATTTGTAGCCACCTTCATCAACGCGTCTAACAAACAACCATGGCAACATGGCATCCTTGTCCATGTATGTTTCGTAACGGTCGCGTACTTTAAAAAACCAATCGGTACTACCAATTGTATAACCGCTACCAACAATATGATACACTTTTCTGCCGCTAACTTCTATCAAATCGGGTTTAACTTCGAGTACAGCAACACCCGCATTTAACATGCCGTAATGCATACGGTACGTTAAAACTTCGCCTTGTTTAAATGCTTTGTTAACAGCGGTTGGCAGCTGATCTATCGTGTTTTGCGATTGAAGTATTTCGGAAATATCTGAAGTTTTATCTATTTTATTTCCTGCAGAAAACAAAGCAATTACAGCCAGTGTGATACCGGTTTTAATTGAAATGGATTTAAAGTTTTTCATACAGGTTATAGTTCAAAAGGCGTGCCAAAGAAACAACTTTGACAGCGCTAAAATTTGTTAATTAAAGATACTAATTCTTTACGTTTTTCAAAAAGATCATTGTAAAGTCCTTTATTTTTTATGATCCTGTAAATGCCCATGGTTTTTTTTGTGAACGGATGGTAATATAATCCTACCCACGAACAGGCGATAATGGCAGATACCAAAAGTATTGGCGTTATTACACTGTCAGAAAAAGAATAGGTGATCGTAAACCACAAAATATAATTGATCATAAAAAATATCATACCTAATGCAATAGCAAAAGAGGAATAAAACTCTTTATTCTTTACGATTTTGCCCGTTATTTTTTCGGTTAATTTATATGGAATGTAATTGCCAACCAGTGCAACAATAAAGGCAGGCAACCCAATAATAAATAAACAGGTGCGCAAAAACAAATGCAGCGGGGTGATCTTGTATTTTTGGCGCGGACTAAAAAGCCAATCTCTTAAATTATTTTTTTTAAGCGTATCAAAATAAACGTTTGCTTTGGTTTTAAACTCATCAAGCAATTGAGGTTGTTCTTCGGCAACACGGTTTACTTTTTCGGTAAGTTCTTTTAAAACAATAAAATCGTTATTAAGATCTCTGAAAGTAAGCTTCCGTTCTTTTAGAAGATCTTTTTTACAAATTATTTCTACCTGGTAAACCGCTTCGTCATTTTTAGGATCGTTGATGTGAGTGATCAGGTCTTTCATTTTTGGAGCCAGTACCTGTAAAAAAGTATTATTGGCTTTTGCAGGGTTTTCCTTATACTCAGCTATAAAATCTTTTACAGGAATTGGCTCGCCAACATTGTAAAATGCCGTACTGCGAAATTTATCTGCTTTGCTGTAATTAATTCCGACCGGTACAACGGTTAATTTGTTATTATCGCCCAAATATTCATATGCACCAAAAATCATGCGGCTAACGCCTTTTTTTAGGGGTCTAAGGCGCCTTTCCTGAATGCATAACCCCTCGGCAAAAACAATTATTTTACAATTCTTCTTTAAAAGACTGTTTACCATCCTGTAAGCGTCGTCATTTTTCTTTAAGCCTTCGCGCCCTCCATCCTGGATCCTGAAAATGGGTACAATGCCCAGCCGGCCTAAGAACCAGGCTGCAAAGCCGGGTTTAAAAGCATCGCCGCGGGCAAGATATCTTACTTTGATAGGGTAGCTTAAATGCGTGATCAGGATTGGATCTGTAAAAGCATTGGGGTGATTCATGGCAATTATGACCGGATTTTTACCCTGGATATTTTTAATATTTCTGCCCTGGATTCTTTTATAAAAAACCGGTAGTACAAAACTTATCCAATATCGAAGAATATGCCAGATCATGATTTAAAACTCAGCGTAAAAATAACTTAATTTTCGACATCAAATTCTTAATATGTTGTTAGTAAAATTAACACATTTTGTTAGCCATAAATCCCTCTTTTTTCAGTATATTTAAAGGATAATTAAAAAATAATTCAGAAGGATATTTATGTCAGAAGTTACAACAGAAAAAGGGAATTACGGAGCCGATAATATACAGGTTTTAGAGGGTTTAGAAGCAGTTAGAAAACGTCCATCGATGTATATCGGTGATACAGGTTTTAAGGGTCTGCATCATTTGGTTTATGAGGTGGTTGATAATTCAATTGACGAAGCTTTAGCTGGACATTGTAAAAACATTACAGTAACTATTCTTGAAGGCAATTCTATCCGTGTAAAAGACGATGGACGTGGTATACCTACGGGCATACATCCAAAATTAGGAATAAGTGCATTGGAAGTGGTTATGACGGTGTTGCACGCTGGTGGTAAATTTGATAAAGACACGTATAAAGTATCCGGTGGTTTGCATGGTGTAGGTGTAAGTTGTGTAAATGCACTTTCATCGCTTATGATAACTGAAGTGCACCGCGATGGAAAAATTACCAAACAAGAATTTAGCGAAGGAAAACCATTGTATTCAGCTAAAGAAATTGGAGATACAACAGATAGAGGAACTATTCAAACCTTTTCTCCCGATCTAAGTATTTTCACTGTTCATGAATATAATTATACAACCCTTGCTAACCGTATGCGTGAATTGTCTTTTTTAAATAAAGGCATTACCATTCATTTAATTGACGAACGTCACAAAGAAGAGAACGGAGATTTTTTATCTGAAACATTTCACAGTCAGGGTGGTTTACGCGAATTTGTAATGTACCTTGATGACGCGAAAGAAAAAATAATTGAAGAACCAATTTACATGGAGAACGACAAAGGAGCTATTCCTGTTGAAGTTGCCATGATGTATAATAATTCTTATAGCGAAAATATTCAGAGTTATGTAAATAATATTAATACGCACGAAGGTGGTACACACTTAGCGGGTTTCCGCAGAGGTTTAACACGTACTTTAAAATCATATGCTGAAAAGAACGGCTTACTTAAAAATGTAAAATTCGAAATTAGCGGCGATGATTTTCGTGAAGGTTTAACAGCGGTAATTTCTGTAAAAGTACAAGAGCCGCAATTTGAAGGTCAAACAAAAGGTAAGTTAGGAAATAACGAAGCTATTGGCGCAGTTGATCAGGCAATAAGCGAAGCGTTATCTAATTATTTAGAAGAGCATCCAAAACAAGCACGTACCATTGTAGATAAAGTTATTTTAGCTGCAACTGCGCGTCACGCTGCCCGCAAGGCCCGCGAGATGGTGCAACGTAAAAGTGTAATGAATGGTTCAGGCTTGCCGGGTAAATTAGCAGATTGCGCAAGTGGTGATCCGTTAGCCTGCGAATTATTTTTAGTTGAGGGTGATTCAGCTGGTGGAACTGCCAAACAAGGCCGTAACCGCGATTTCCAGGCGATATTACCATTACGTGGAAAAATTTTAAATGTAGAAAAAGCATTAGAATATAAAATTTACGAGAACGAAGAGATCAAAAATATTTTCACTGCGCTTGGTGTATTTCGTGGAACGAAAGAAGACGATCGTGCTTTGAACATTGATAAATTACGCTACCATAAAGTTGTTATTATGTGTGATGCCGATGTTGACGGTTCGCACATTACCACATTGATCTTGACTTTCTTTTTCCGTCACATGAAAGAGCTTGTAGAAAAAGGACATATTTATATTGCAGCCCCACCTTTATATTTGGTTAAAAAAGGAAAAGACCAGGCCTATTGCTGGAATGAAGCAGAGCGTGATGTGAAAATAAAAGAATTTGGCGGCGAAAAAACCGACAGTGTTCACGTACAACGTTACAAAGGTTTAGGAGAGATGAATGCCATACAATTATGGGAAACCACTTTAGATCCAAGCACGAGAACATTACGCCAGGTAACTATTGATAGCGCTGCTGAAGCAGACCGTGTATTTAGTATGTTAATGGGTGATGAGGTGCCACCACGCAGAGAATTTATTGAGAAAAATGCTAAGTACGCTAAGATTGACGCGTAATTAATTTTAATGCATGCAGTCAAAAGCAACAACTGTAGATCAATATTTAGAGGAGCTTCCTGAAGACAGAAAAGCAGCCATGACGGAATTACGAAAAGTAATTCTTAAAAATCTGCCAAAGGGTTTTAACGAAGGAATGGGTTACGGCATGCTGGGATACGTTGTGCCACATTCCAAATATCCAGCCGGCTATCATTGCGATCCTAAGCAAGCATTGCCTTTTATGAGTATAGCGTCGCAAAAGAATTTTATTGCCGTGTATCATATGGGCATTTATGCCGATCCTAAATTATTAAAATGGTTTACTGATGAATATCCAAAACACGCCAAAGGCAAGCTGGATATGGGAAAAAGCTGTTTGCGTTTTAAAAAGCCAGAGCAAATTCCTTTTAAATTAATTGGCGAACTGGCTTCAAAAATGAGTCCGGACGACTGGATCAAAATGTATGAGAAAAATTTAAAGCGATAAAGCCTCATCCTAAATCCTTCTCCAAAGGAGAAGGACTCGAAAATCGTTGCAACATTTAAATGTAGCAACGATTTTTTCTTTGTGCCACTTCGTGAATTCTTAGTGCGCTTTGTGGTTAATCGTTATAAATTTAAATTCCTTATCTTCGGTTAGTTGATCACAGGTAAAACTATATTTATTTCTCCCTTAGATTGGGGCATGGGCCACAGCACCCGCTGCGTGCCGATCATAAAAGATCTGGTTAAAAGTAACAAAGTAATTATTGGGGTTAGTGACTTGAATAAATTTTTTTTTGATAAACATTTTCCTGCGCTTCAAAAAATAAATACTCCTTCTTACAACATTCAGTATTCAAAATATTTACCGGTTTGGCTAAAGATCTTATTTCAATACTCTAAGATCAAAAAAGTAATTGAGCAGGAAAATAAATTGCTTGAACGGATCATAAAAGAAAATAATATTGATTTGGTGATAAGCGATAACCGTTTTGGTTTGTATAATAAAAATGTAGAAAGTATTTTTATTACGCATCAATTGCAAATGATATCACCTCTTTTTTTAGGCCTGGCAAACAAAAAAAATCAACACTACATTCATCGTTTTAATAAGGTTTGGGTACCCGATCATAAAAATGAGAACGAGCGAATTGCAGGCCAATTAAGCGATTCAACAAATATTAAAATTCCGATAGAATATATTGGTGCGCAAAGTGCCTTAAAAGATATTGAAATAAAAACATCAAACGAAAAGATCGATTACCTCATTTTACTTTCGGGCGTAGAACCTCAACGCAGTATTTTAGAAAAAGAATTAATGGAGAAATTTAAAGACTCTGATAGAAAGATTGTTTTGGTTAGAGGAAGCAAAAGTGAATTGAATGTTTCAAATAAAAACATAGAAGTGTTTAATTTTGCATTTGGATCGGAATTAAAAAGCCTGATCGTTAACGCCGAAACCGTTATTTGTAGAAGCGGTTATAGTACGTTGATGGATCTGCATGTTCTTGAAAAGAAAAAAATAATTTTAATTCCAACACCCGGTCAAACCGAACAGGAATATTTAGCGAAATACTGGAAAGATAAATTTGGTGTAGAAGTAATTGAACAAAAAAATATTTGTTCTTTTAAATTTGATTGAACGCAGATGACGCTGAAAAAAATGGTTGATTATGATTTTTTGAGCTTAAAAGATCATTATTTATCATAAACGATCTGTGTTATCAGCGTTCCATTAAAATTCATGAACCCCTTGCACAGTGGTGTATTTCATGGTATACTTAACGCCTGGATTCATGTATTTATAAGCGCTGTGGCTCATTAAAGAGGCCTCGTGAAAACCACACAAAATTAATTTTAATTTGTTTTTGTAAGTATTAATGTCTCCGATTGCATAAATGCCGGAAACGTTAGTACTGTAATCCTCCGTATTTACTTCAATGGCATTTTTATCTAAATTTAATTTCCAGTTCTCAATTGGTCCTAATTTTGGACTTAAACCGAATAAAGGAATTAAATGATCGGTAACAATAGTATTTTTTTCCTGTGTTTTTGCATTAATAAGCTCAACCGAATTTAACTTATCATCACCTGTAACAGATAAAATATTTGTGTTCAATAATAATTTTATTTTTCCCGATTCTGCTAATTTCATAACTTTATTAACGCTGTCGGGTGCGCCTCTAAAGCTTTCACTGCGGTGCACCAAAGTTAATTCGCTACATACATCTGCTAAAAAAATAGCCCAATCCAAAGCACTGTCGCCACCACCGGCTATCACCATTTTTTGGTTACGGTATTTTTCGGGATCAAGGATCATGTAATTTACGCCTTTTCCATTCTCAAATTTTTCCAGGCCGGCAATTTCGGGCTTACGGGGTTCAAAACAACCAAGACCTGCGGCAATTACAACCACTTTAGCGTGTATTTGCGTGCCCATATTTGTTGTAAGAATAAAATCTCTTTCATCACGTTTTTCTAAAGACTCAATACGTTCGCCTAAAGTAAAGCCGGGTTTAAACGGCTCGGCTTGTTTCATTAAATTATCTACTATTGGCTTTAAAAGTTTTTTAACCAAGAAACCTGTC
>JAULBY010046440.1:0-12518 GCA_032358315.1 Ophiocytium majus
CGCCGCCGCCGCCGCCGCCACCGCGGGCGCTGCCGCTGGCGCCGCCGCCGTCTTGCGCACGACGTAGCCGCGAGCGTACGCGACGGCGTTGATGCCCTCCAGCAGCTGCTGCACGATCTCGTCCTCGCCAATCAGGGGCTGCGCCTGGGGAGCGCCGGCGCCGTCCACGCGCACCACCCGCAGGGACGCCGCGCCCGCGTCGTCGCGCAGCAGCACCTGCTCAGCGCGGGAGGGGGGGGGGGCGGGGGAGGGGCTTGGGTGAAGGGGGGGGGGGAGGGGTGCTGTGTGCATGGCAGCGGGGGGCGGCGGCTGCACAGGGTTTGGGCCGCGACGCTGGACGGTGCATGAAGGGCGCTTGTGTGCGTCGCGTGCGTGCTGTTGTGGCGTGGTGGGTACAATGGCGTGAGTGCGGCGAGAGATGGTGGTGGTGCTGCTATACTGGCTCCGGATGTAAGCCATGCGGTCCGCACCGGGGCTTTCATCGTGACCACATGCTCTGAGTACTTTCATAGTGGATGTGTGTACAAAACCAGGTGGCGCGCACGCCCAGTTACAGCATGCCACGCTCGATACAAAAACGACGTAAAATAGATAACACTCAGTGATATTATCACATCAGTCACTGCTGTACACGTGTACAGCGATACTGCACTGGCAACATGTAAGTCTAATAAAAAACAGTCACTACTTTGTGTCGCATACTATAGTTGAGCAAAGCCTGTCATGCTCCAAGTCTCATACACAATGCACACCTACCCCCCCCGGGACTGCATTGCGGGCGGGCTTTCACATGCACTGCGAGGCTGAGGTGCTTGTTGCGGTGCCATGAGCGCGGCATGGCTTTCACGCCATCCACGCAGGTCGTGGCGTGCATGATGTGCAGCCCTAGGGGGGAGCATGGTGTACCGGGAGAGGGGTGGGAGAGCAGGTCCCCAGGAACATGGGGCTGTAATCGGTTAAGCGTAGTTCTCTGGCAACATGCCAAGCTTTCCTTGGAGTATACTTCGGTACACACCGTGCTGAGCGTTGCCAGCTTGTTTGCTAGCAGCAGCGTGTCTGATCATCGTTTTTCTGATCACGCACGCACCGTGTGCTAAGGGCTTTCCGCGCCCTAAGCGGAGTTTGATATTAGTACAGCCCTAGCTAGGGCGCCGCGCCATACACCCCACTACCCCTCCTCCAGTCATGACGAGTGGGGGTATGCTGCGTGGTCAGCCAGGACCGCTGCTGCTTGTTTTGCGTAGGGGAGGGTGGTCCCTCATGAGCGGCAGCCGCTTAGCAACAATGGAACATAAGTGTACCTATTTATCTGCATGTACTTCTACTTCTATTGACCTCCGGTTGGGGTGCGGAAAGCCCTGTGCACATGGGGTGCGGCTGATGAAGTCGAACAGTACTCATACGTAGCGGTTTACAAGGTGCTACTGTAGCACTACCAGTGCCGCACGGCACCAAAGTGTCCACCCCCCCGCCAACACCGGACCCAATGTACATACTTGTCTACAACCTGCTACTTGAAGTATACTTTTAGGAGACATCTTTAACGTATTGCTATACTGCGGCGTGCCGCACTTTGGCGCCTCTCACCACGAACACGCCGGCAATGCGGAGGTACTTGTGCTCGTGCTTTCACCGTGTAACACTTCAAAGTGTACCGTTACGATATGGCGATACAAGCATGTCCCAAGGTATTGCTGCAGTACATGAGTGCCAGCACATGCAAGTATACATACTACTAGTAGTAACTTCGTACTTTGCTTTGTGCGAACATCTGCAACAGGCACCAATAACTGGTTGCACAACGGCGATTTCATAAAACACAGATCACATGCCAGCAATCTCGCCAATTGACCAAAACTCCCAATGTTTGCGCCCTTGAAGTGGGCCGCAATGCAGCGCCAACGAATTGCCGCAGATGCCAGAATACATTGTAAATCGAGTTAAAATGTCAAGAGGCGTGCCGGCGGATGGCATGGCATAGTAGCACCAGCCAATCACGGTATTTCACAGCTCGCCAACGGCACCAGTGCTGGGCTGTCGCCGCCATGCAGGCAGAGCGCCACTGACTGCAGAGCGACGACAGCGCACTACCTGGCCCTCACCACCTACTATGCACACACTGGTGCTGACGTTATGCGCAGCTGACCTACAGTAGCTGGTTTGAATCAGTTTACAGTGTCCGGTGCTGGCATGCGGCACACCAGCGTGCAGTGAGTGTACTTAAAGCAGATGTTGCCAAAGTCGCAAAGTTAACTTTGAAGTTACCATGCACCTGGGCACCGTCCACCTTTCGGGTTCAGTCGCTATGATGCTCCAAGCCCTCACTGTACTTGACGTAGTGCATTGGCTCCATTGTTGGCTCATTGGCTTGGGGTGCACCATCATACATAGGCCTGCGCTGCACACCCCACACAACGTAGGGGTGCATGGGCAGTTGTGTGTGTTTGAAGTGCAGCATCGGCTGCACCACTTATGACACTGTTAGCGATGCTGTTGCCTACAGCCTAAAGCACCTGGGGGGTGCACAGCTTCTGACACTTCTGGAGCATATACTTCACAAGTACTTCAGTAGAAATATGCTGTACAATACGAATTGGTGACAATACACAAGGTGATCCAGACAAGTACCAAGCACTACGCCCACACCACCCATTTGCTTCCGTAGCAAACAACTTCAGCCGTGCCCCAGCCCATGTTGTGTATACCAGGTACGGTTCCCTCCCATTAGCGCACCACGAACACTAGACAAGCTGCTGCCACCCATAACCCACCAGCGCCCCCCGCCCCCACAAAAACATGTGACAATGATCACGCAGCAGTACCTGTTCATCACTGTGGTATACATACTTCAAAGTATTTGATGTACTGCATACCTGTGAAACATTAAATACTAAAAAGTTCAGAATAATTCAAGTGTGTTTGAACATACATGCATTGTTGTATGTTGCGCACATGATTTTCATCCACGCTGCCGCCCACGCTCGCTCTCGCACCATGCCAACCAGCACCCATCAACCCCCCCCACCCCCACCCCGCCACCCCTTTCTCAACTACCCCAACCCCCAGCATCAATCCCCCCCCCCCCCCAAAAAAAAAACCCTCTCCCCTCACCTGCAGGCGCCCCGTGACCTCCACCTCCAGGCTGCGCGTGGGCGCCTCCCAAATTACGTCCGCACCGCCGTGCGCCGCGCGCGCGACGCGCACCGGCCGCGCGCCGCTCCTTATGAGCGTGCTCTCCACTTTCCGCAGCGTCGCCGGACCCCACGTGTCCGCCAGCCAGCCCGCCAGCGCCTCGCGCCGCGCCATGGCGTCAAACTCCAGCGCCAGCACCGCGGCGTCCGCCGCGTCCCCGCACGCCCTCGCCAGCTCCTCCTCCCACTCCGCCTGGGACGGCGCGGGGCCCTCCGCGCTCACCACGCTGAGCTCGGCACCGCGGGCGCGGGCCGCGGCCGTCGCTGCGGCGCCGCTGCGCAGGCACTGTGCCACGGCCGCGGCCACGGTCGCCCGCTTGGTCGCCGCCCCCCGGGTCTGCGCCAGCAGGGTGCCGACGCCCACCAGGGCCGCGCGCCTCGTCCAGGACTCGTCCAGGCGGGGCTCCGCCTTGGGGCCGGTGAGGAAAGGGACGGGGTCGCCGCTGGAGGCGAGGCCGAAGAGGCGGCCCGTGTGGAGGACGACCACCCGGGGGGCGCCCCCTGCCCCCGCCTGGCGAACTGCTTCGAGGGGGGACTGGGCGCCACCGCCAAAGATTGCGCTCAGAGGGCCGAGCTTGCCGCCTCCGCTGGGTGCTGCCTCCACCTGCTCGCCGGTAGGAGAGATGTAGACTATGTACTCGGTGGTGGAGGGGAGGGAGGACAGGGCGGTCAGGACTGGGGAGGCGTCTGTGGTGGGGACGACACCCTCTTCCTGGGGCGCGTCGCCTGCGTCTGCGGTCAGCACCACCACGCTGGCGCCGCTGCCCTTCAGGGACGCGGCGTCCTCACCCAGGCACAGCACCTTGCGGGAGCCTCCCTCTGCCGTTAAGACCTCGGCTATATGTCTGCACAGGCCATCCTTCGGGCCCACCACAGCCACCGTCTCTGCGTCGCCAGGTGCGGCGATGGCCGAGGTGGCGAAGCCTGCGCTCCTGCTGTTCCTGCTGGCAGTGCTGCAGATGTGCGGGCGCCCGGAGGGGGTGATGAAGGCCTGGCTGGGAGCCAGCAGCAGCGCCGCGGCGCCGACGAGGGAGAGCCTTGCGCCTCGTCTGACGCCCATGCTGCTGCAGTGGTGCTGTGCCCACGCGCTTGCAGGAGCTAGCTGCACGGCTGTGGCGGTGTTACTGCTCAATGATCATGCAATTTTGCAAAGGGGCTTTTAGCCTCAAAGGCGAACCTTGGCGCAGGCGCGACCTGGTGGCGAAAAAGTCAGGTCAATTGCAAGGCGCAATCTGCAAGGCAGAGCTGAGGCAGCACAGCATGCACATGTGCATACACAGTTGCAATAGGTCGCACGAGCAGGTGCTGGTGACACACAATGCTTACTCATGGCAGCTTACCCCATGTACTTCGAAGTGGGTGTTGTGGATGGCGTTGGCAGGGACATTAGCACGCCACTTCAAGTTGGCACATGCAGATGCCACTTCAAGTTGGCCCACGACATGTGCACGCATGTATAGAGTATATATACAAAGAACAACGAAACATGCATATCATGCACCACCAACACACCCGCAACCAGCATGACGCTCCAAGCCCCAATGTTTCTAGCGCAGCCGCACACGGCGCGGGTGCATGTGTTTTTTATTTGGCGCGGCGGCGGGTACACGCCGGCGCCACAGCATAAGAAATGCCTGCTGCCGCGCGTGTGTGTAACGCCGCCCGCCCCCTGCCCCATCCCAATGCAAGGGAGAAAGGGGGCGCCAGCCTCGTGCTGCCCAGGACCTCCACCCCCCCTGCAGAACAGCACAAAAATCGGTGGCACTGGCGCCGCCCCTTGGAGCCCGCGCACGCGCCGCCAAGCCACCAGCCAGGCATGGCCATAGCTGCCAGCGTACACACCGCCCGCGCCTCCGCTGCTGCGTGGCGCCCGCCACTGCCGTGCGCACGCCGAAGGCCCTGCCTGCCTCCCCTCCCACTGGCAGCCGCCAGCAGACGCGCCGCCGCCGCCGCTCTGTTGCTGCACCAGTGTGTGCAGCTGCAGGCCGCCGACAACGCAGCAACGCCTGCTGCAGGTAACCCAGCCGCTCCTGCCACCGCTGGCCGCTGCCGTCGCCGCCGCTGGCAGCGGGCAGCGGCCGTGCTGTCGCCGCCCGTGCAAGGCGGCCGCCCCCCCAGAAAATACCATGCATCAGAGCGCCTTCTGCTTGAGGACGCGGAAGAGGATGGAGTCGATGACGCCGACGACCGTGAACGTGCCGCCGACAATGGCCATGACGGACGTCACAAAGTCGTACCAGCGGCGCGTGCGCGTGCGCACGTGGACGCACATGGGGCTCAGGTCGAAGGAGAACTTTGCCTCGGGGACCTCCCCCTCCGCGTACGGCATCACCTGGTTGGAGACGATCATCTGGTACTGGAGGACGTCCTCGTTCGCGCCGCGGTAGTTCCACTCGCGCCCGAGGAACGTCGACACGATTTTGACGTAGTGGTGGGGCGCGCTGTGGAGGGCAGTCGTCACAAACGGCGCGTCGGTCATTCGCAGCGTCCCCTCCAGAATTCCGTCCAGCGCGCGCGGGCCCGACCGCGCGTAGAATGCGCGCACCGGGTACTGCGTCCCAAAGCTCAGCGAGTGCACGACATGTGACACGTTCGTGAGCGCCGCGTTGATGTTGTGGTGCTTGGACTGCGCCTCAATGTGAAAGTTCCCGGGCACGCGGTTCACGAGTATGAAGCCGCTGATCTGGCACCCCGGGTGGTCGCGCGACGCGCGCTGGAAGCGCCGAATCTGCGCGTCGTTGCCCCCCACGAGTGCGTTCGAGTACTCTAGCAGCGCCTGCAGCGAGCGGTCGCGGCGGTAGTCGGCGGCCTCGGGCGCGCCGCTGCGGAAGAAGCGGATCGTGGGGAACGCGTGTATGCGCTGCTCCGCGCACAGCTCGTGGTTGACGACGCAGTCCACCTTGATGACGCGCAGCGAGGGCATGTCCTCGACCGCCGTCTCCGCGAACGCCTCCCACGTCGGCGCCAGCTTCTGGCACCACACGCACCTGCGGCGGCGGTTTCAGGGGCAGTTAGTGCACGCCGACCTCCAGTACACGGGTGAGGCAATGGTGTGGCAATTGGGTGTGGCATGTGGCCGCCTACTGCTAGCTAAGCATGCAGGGGGGCTGGCGCCTCATGCTGAGCACGTGTGCACATGTTGCCGAGATAGCATCCGCCCCCCTGCCTGATCCCGGTTTGCCAACACAAGACGGCTGCAGCAGCGCAAGGCCTGCGTGCCGCAGGCAGGCGACGGGGCCCACGAGCTGCCGCCTCCCCCACACCGCCCATCTCAGCACGGCCGACACAGCCGCAGCGGCGACACAACGCCCCTGCGGCTGTGCAACATGCCCATCCGCCCCCTCCGCTGGCAGCGCCGCACACGCAACGCCAGCCGGCCACAGCGCACCGCCCACTTCCACCCGCCTCTGGACCCAGCCCTCCACCTTGTTCAAACAGCCCAAGCGCTCGAGCTGCCGCCACCGCGGCTGCCGCCAAATGGCTTGGCAGCGAGCCCGCCGCGCCCGCCTGGTGCACCGGGTGCCGGCGCCGGCGCCGCCAGCGCCACAGCCGCTTGCTCAGCACACAGCTCATCCATACCATGCATGGCATTGCATGCCATTGCACAGCATGGCGCAATGCGCATGCAACCAGCGCTCGGCAGCGGCACTTGACCTCTGCCGCCATGGCAAACCAGGGCTCGGGCTCAGCTGCAGGTTCGCCCCAAAAAACCTGCCACTACTGGGGGGGGAGTAGGGAGCGGCAGGCGCAGCGGTGCAGGCGATGACCATGCCCAGCTGCAGTTTCGCCCCCAGGGGGGGGGGGGCAGCAGGGAGCAGGCGCAGCGGGCGCGGGCGCTCACCATGGCGCGTAGAAGTCAGCGATGACGTAGGGGTTGGACTCGACAAAGTCCTTGAAGTTCTCGCTGCCGATGGGCAGCGCGTGCTCGCCGTCCGCGTGTGCAATGTCCAGGTCGCGGTGGTGCGTGTCGTGCTGGACGTCGTCCTGCTCGCGGTTGCGCCCGTGGAACTCCACCTGGTGACCGCGCGTGCGAGGAAAATCCCCCAGAAATTTCACAGCAAAATGGGCAGGAAAATTCTGGTCACATGTGTGTGGTGCTGAGTGGTGTGCAAAAAGAGTAGTACGGGTGGCCAGGTAGCGTGGCGAGTGTGCTGGCGGACGTCGCAGCTGGTGCACTTGCGCAAGTTTGTAAGCACACGTACTACTGCACAAAACAGTGTAATCAAATAATCATAGCATGTATTACAATGCAAAAACGGTTGGGGGCGTACTGTTTTTGGGAGGCACACAATAATTATACAAGTTGCAGCTTCAGGCGGCTAATACGGCACCGGACGGTACTGCGTGGGGCTTATGACAGGGCGGCGCACCTTGCGGCCGGTGTCGTCAGTGTGCCACTTGATGATGTTCTTTGTGACGTTCACGCGGTTGGTGCCGAGCACGTCGAGCACGTCGATCGCGGCGTACTCGCACGGCAGCGACAGCATGGTGATGTTGAAGTTGATGCGCAGCTTGCTGTCGCGGTTGGTGTCGAGCATGACCGTGGAGTACACCTCCGGCCGCAGGAACGCCTGCAGCTCGCACACAAACAGGATGAACATGAACACCCTGCGGCGCGCGTGCGTGTCGCGCGGTGCAGGGGCGCCAGTTGGCAAAGGCGGCAGCAGGTCAGGGGGAAATGGGGTCAGTCGGTGACGCATGTGGAGCGTTTGCTGCATGTCCACGCGTGCATTGTGAGCTATGCGGAACAGCGTCGCAGCATTTTGACGCCGCTCACATAAACATGGCCTGTGTGAAATACACACCGCTACACTGTAACAGCTGGCACGCGCGCGTGCACCTAGCACAACAGCGTTGTGGAAGTGGTATGCGGGGAGGCAAACAGCAGAAATTGCTGTCATAATACCACGGCATGTTACAAATATATATATATAGGCAGTGTGAATGGCACTGGGTGGCGCAGGTGCTGGCGCAGTCACTTCGCAAGTGCTACGACGACAATAAACGGCGACTTCGCGCGAGTTTCAACGCAACCATCATTGAACAAGTGAAACCTGCACTCGCGGTGCACACACAGCGGTGTGACAACAGCTTGCAATACTGCGGCAACGGTGCACCCGCACGCAACCTTGGCAGCACGCTGTAGCAGCTCCGAGCCACCAGCACTGCCACTGCAGCAGACCGACTCTGCAAACGACGGCACAAGACTCACAGTGCCAGCGACGACATGATGGCCCCCTGCACCGTGGTCTCGGTCAGATCCATGGGGATCTTCCGGTAGAAGTCGAATGTCTTTATGCCCCCCGCCATGGCTGCTGCCACCCCTAGGGCGGGTCGCCGTCACCTGCACTCCTTGGCTCTGCTGTTGCTCCACACAGGACAACGAACCCCTTTCACGCGGGAGCCACAGTGAGAGCCCCCACACCGCAGTTGTCCTCCCCCCTGGCCTCCCTCCTCCCCGGGGCCACCCGCTGCACAGCGAGCTTCCCGGTTGCCAGGGCCCTAGGGCTGCTGGGAGGCAGCGCACGCGCAAGGCTGCCGAGGTGTGCAACAAACTCGCTCGATGCAGGTGTGCGCACACCAGGGTCTTGACCCACATGCTTGTGCTGTATAGTGAGACTAAGGTTTAAGAACGCGCGTCGCACGGTCCCAATTCTTGCTGTTGGATTGAGTGGTTCCAGTCATTCACACCTGTCGTCAAGCTCGGCACCATGGGGGAGGTCGACGGCATGTCCAAGGCGGAGCGCAAGGAGCAGAAGCGCCAGGCCAAGCTTCTGCGCAAGTTCCAGCAAGAGTCGCCCCAGCAGCAGGAGGACGTGACTCCCATGGAGGAGGACTCCGCTGGCGACGCTGTTGTGCAACAGCAACATGACGAGGAGCAGGAAGGTCAGTCCAAGCGCGGCAGGCCTGACGATTCCGCGGAGGGCCTCTCCAAGGAGGAGAAGCGCGCTAGGAAAAAGGCCAAGAAGGAGGCCAAGGCAGCGGCCGCCGTCTCCTCTGCCGTCGAGTCTGCTGCTGCTGGGTCGGCAGAGGCAGCTGCAGCCACTGCTTCAGATGGCGCTGAGGCCTCCTTACCAGCAGCGCCAGATGGGGACGCTGGCAGCGAGCAGGCGGACGGCAAGAAGAAGAAGAAGAAGAAGGGCAAGAAGGACAAGGCTGCCGCCGCCGCCGCAGCCGCTGCCGTAGCCGCTGCTGCTGCTGCTGTGTCAGATGCCTCCGTCTCGGACCTTGACGCGCTAGCAGCAGCAACGGCGCAGCAGCAGGAGCCGCCACAGCAGCAAGAAGACTGCAGCACAACCAGCAAGAAGAAGAAGAAGGACAAGAAGTCCAAGAAAGCCACGGCAGCTGCGTCTGCCCCGCCGGACGCCACCCCATCAGCCCCCGCTGCAGCGGCACCAGGCGCGGACGCTCCGATCACAGTCGAGGGCATGGAAGTCACCCCGCTCACGACCTTCGACGGGGCCCGCTTCCCCCAACCCCTCGCTGCCTACCTCAACGCCCAGGGCTTCGCGCGCCCCACCCCCATCCAGGCGCACTGCTGGCCCGTGCTCACCGCGGGCCGCGACATAGTGGGCATCGCGGAGACGGGCTCCGGCAAGACCCTGGCCTTCGGCGTTCCCGGCCTGGCGCGCGTGCTCAGCAGCAAGCGCAGCAGCGGCGGGGGTGGCGGCGGCGGGACGGCGCGGCCGGAGATGCTGGTTCTGGCGCCCACGCGGGAGCTGGCGCTGCAGTCCGCGGAGGTTCTCACGGCGGCGGGGGAGGCGGCGGGCGTCGGGTGCGCGTGCGTGTATGGGGGGGTGCCGAAGGGGGAGCAGAGGCGCGCGCTGCGGGGGGCGCGCGCCGTCGTGGCGACGCCGGGGCGGCTCAAGGACCTGTGCGGCGACGGCGCCATCGACCTGAGGTGAGGCGGTGGGCTCGCTGCGGAGAGCGGGTTTGGTGTTGGTGTTATGGTTTATTTGATAGGTGTTCGATGTGTGACAGCGCCATTGACGTGAGGTGAGCTGGTCGGCTCGCTGCAGAGGGCGGCTTGGTGTGGTGTTGCGGTTTGTTTGATAGGTATTTTACGTGTGTGTGTGTGTGTGTGTGGTGTTTGAGCCCTGCGCAGAAGCGCGAGGGTGTGTGTATGCCGTAGTGTGGGAGTAATTGCATGGTTGGTTGGTTCAAAGTTAAAAATTTTGGTGCACGTTTGAGTCTGCGCGAAAATGGTGTGCAGTCGCGCAGCTGTATACATGAAAATCGGTGCCAGTGGGTTGTCAACACTTATTAGTTTTACACTGTTCCTTGAAACTCTAACCTGGAGGGACTGGCACTGTCACTTGAGCTCTGCAACCAGAAATTGTAGTGCCATACGCTCAAAATGTACAATTGTTACAGATTCAAATGGGATTAGTATTGCCTGGGCTTCTTCGGGGACTGCTGAATTTGATGTGTGTTAAGACACAGCATTGTTTCCTGCTATATTGGCTTCTGAAGAAAGTTGGAACGGCCTGCCTTTAATGGTGTGGTTTGCGGTGGCACTGTTGAGCAAGTGCTCAAGAGTGTGTGTGCACCCTCCGCAGCTCCAAGACAGCCACCAGATTTGTGTGGCGCACGTTGTTCTAAGCGATGCATCGTGTACCATGATAGCGACAAATACCGTATATTGCTTACTTAGTCCCCCCAAATTCAAGCTGGAGTTGAACAAGTTGAGGCTACAACTCACCAAGTTCAAGTCAGTTTTCTAATCCAACCTGTGTGCTCATGAAACCGACTTGAAGTTAGTTACTTTTAGCCTGAAGTTGGAACTTTAACCCAGTTCGATCCGGAGGGAGGGGGCAAATAGGCACTAGATGGTAATATAGTAATTAAAGTATACATAAATAGTGCTTCTTATATTTGCTTGAAAAATGTGAAGGCGCTTAATTATGGATGGTGCGTGGGCTTTGTGGATGCAGTGTGCGGTCCGGAGGCCTGACACTCCTAGCACTTATCTGCCAAGTTAGTTCTGCGCAGAAGGTTTTGTGTTTGCTGGTGCGAGGTCAACGCTTGATCCTGGATGCTTCGCTGATGTGGGGTGAGCGCTGCAATGTCACTTCTATTATGGTGTATGCAACTGCATATATACTTGAAGGTACATCCAGAAGTGTATACTCAAAGTATATACCCCCTAGTACGTATGTACATACAGCACTAGCCAGATTTCGGCTGCTATAGAAAGTGACAATGGCATCATTGTCATCATTTGCAACGGGCATGGCTAGGATTGCCGGAATTGTAACTTTGGGACATTACGGTCGACGGTGATTTCATGATAACCCGCTGCAGATGCCAACAGCAGCCTACGATGCTTCAACGTTCGTGATGGCCCTACTGTGCTGAGCACAACACATTATGGAAGATGTTGCAAGTATTACTATTGATTACAGGGTTATGGCGAAATTACGCTAAGGACTACGGAAGTAGTTTTGAAATTAAGTGCGGTTCCGGCAACCCTACACTAGCACGACAGGTTCACATCTGCGGGAATTCCTCCAGAAGTATGGGTTTGGCAAATGGCTTTCTACAAAGACGTTGTCACCCCGGTGCACTGTGTCCCTACTGCAAGTACGCAATGGTTGGCTGGTTGGACTCCCCCCCCCCCACCCGGGCGGTGGTGCCTTCACCGTACCTGGAGACCAGGGCAGCCACCGTAGATGCTGCTTTGCACCGCGCGTCACTGCAGTGCACGTGAGATTCAGTGCATGCATGTGGGGTAGTGTCACCCGCCTTGCACCTCGCACTAAAGCAAGACCCGCACTAAATCAAATCGGGCATTGTGTATTGTTTACACAGATTCATTGTGGTCTGTGGCAGGTCTCTGGACCCCGCACTGAACCGCATACCGCACCAAAGCAAAAAGCGCACTAAATTGCGAGTGCGCTGTGCCAAAACCGCAAGTCCTCTCTCACACTGGCAGTCTCTCTCACAGCAGCAGTTGAAGTAGTGTGGTATTCAAGCATATGAAGCGCACTCAGAGCTGCCACAAAAGCCCAGCACGCGCCGACGCTGCCACCACACCAACATGCGGCCGTTCAATCCAGCTCGCCGGGCACACCAGTGAGCGGAACCCTGCCTAGGCGTCCTGTTCACACCAGCCACAACCCACACAGCTCCCCTCAACCCGCCGCCGCTGATGCCCCACTGCAACACAACGCACTGACACAATGCACTGGCGCGCCTTGCATGCAGCAGCTGACCCATACCCTCACACACTCCTCCCCCCGGCATGCGCAGCGGCGTCACCTTTCTGGCCCTCACTTGCATGCGGCAGCTGAATTACACACTCCTCCCCTTCCCCCTCCCCCCCTT
>JAULBY010046451.1:0-12518 GCA_032358315.1 Ophiocytium majus
GCCCGACTAAATACCCGTAGTATGTACTTGGTGCCCACATGCCCCCATGTCTCCATGACTAATACACAAACTTCAAGAAGCTGCACAGTTCCCGCTGACGGGTCCAGCCCAAGATCTGTGAACGGCAACACACACACCAAAGACGCGACTCCGAGCGGCAACAGCCGGCTTGTGCTGACAGCCACAGCCTGAGTCACAGAGAAACACGCAGCGTGCCACTCTCCTGTCCACCCCACGCCCCACCCAACTGCCGCCAACGCCGACCTCGACGGCGGATTCGCCCCAGGTGCAGTTGCAGGTTGAATTAGCGGGGTGCCGGTAACAGGAGGGCGGCAGCGGCAGCGAGAGCTTCGCAGCCAGCGGCAGGAGGAGCCATGGCGCCAGCGGAGGTCGATGGCGACGGCAACGGGGTGCTGCACCCCACCACCACGGAGCTGAGGGGGGCTTACAGCAAGCTGCAGCAGGAGAGAATCAAATCCCGCTGCATCAAGCCCCGTGTGGTCCTGGCGGGGACGAGCCACATGGTGGTGGAGAAGGAGGCCCTGGGTGCTAAGGATCACCATGAGAGGGTCAAGGCCCTCTTCCCTAAGACGTACGGCCTGCCCCGCGTCGAGATGGAGATCGGGAGTGACAAGGACACGGTCACCAAGCCCCTCAAGGTGGGCCAACTCTTGTTGCACTGCTGCAGAGGTTCAACATGCGGTTCCTCGAGGCTGTGGCGCGCTTTACCCTCCCTGTTTGACAAGCAATGCAGTGGCCAGCTGCAGTGGGGGGGGGCGCGTGCCTCCAGCTGCCCTTCGAATATTCGCCTTCGGCCGCTTTGCAACTCGCATTTCAGGTGCAGCACATGCACATACAGCGTGTTGAGGCTGCTCGTGCTCCTGCTAGCAGGAACGGTGGGACGATGTGTGATTTACATGATGCTCTCAACCACTTGTGCTGGCAGTGCCCGTAAATTCCCTTGGGTATCTCAAAAGGCACCATGTCACCAGCCGCCGGTGCACAGCAGCGGCGCCGCAGCTTCTCGCTGCTGGGAAGGGCGCTGCCGGGTAGCCGTTTGTTGTGCTGGTGTAGCACCGCACCGCTTTTTTACAGTTACAGCTTGTGTGGTGTGCACACTTGAGCCAGAGAACACGCACAGCGTCTTTTCGAGCATGGTGTTCTGGGCACATTGTTCGTTGCATGCAAAATCGTGCTGCTGCCAAGAGCTGCTCTCGGCACATGCACGGAGCATTCGGTGACTGGTGCGCCAGCTGACAGCCTGCTTGCGCACATGCATCCCTAATAAACGAGCTAAAGCGTTAAATTAGTTTTATGCTGGGCGGAGGTATGCTCACTACCAGCAAGAAGCCTTATTTTTGTATGTAGGAATCCTTCGCCCTGATAAACCCGTGTGGCGGTGGCCAACATGCAGCGTGTGCCAACGCAGAGAGCCACGCAGCCACGTGCTTCAGCAAGCATGTGTTCCATAATCAGCATGACGTGCAGCACCCTCGTATCGCAATTAAACGTGCTGCTGCCGCCTGGTGCTGCTGAGCGCACCTGCAGGTGGGCGTGGTTCTCAGCGGAGGGCAGGCGCCGGGCGGGCACAACGTCATCGCGGGCGTGTTTGACTACGCCATGAAGTGCTCGCCGGAGAGCAAGGTGTTTGGCTTCCTGGGGGGGCCCGCGGGCGTCATGAAGGGAATTTTCTGCGAGGCAAGTTCCTGGCACTGTGCATGCATGTTGACGTTGTAAGTGTAGCGCCAAGTTGTTATCTGCCTGGCTCGCGGGCGTCATGAAGGGAATCTTCTGCGAGGCAAGTTCCTGGCGCTGTGCCTGCACGTTGAAGTTGCAAGTGCAGTGTCATGTTTTTAGCTGCCCTGGCGGGCCCATGGGCGTCGTGAAGGCAATGCCCTTCGAGCAAAGTTCCTGGCGCTGTGCTCAAAAGCTGAAGTTGAAGTTGCAGGTTATATTACACAAATACGCTAGGCCACGCACCTGGCTCACCTGTGGCTAGAGCTACAGCAGCTGAGCTGCTGGAAGGCGTGCCCAGTCTCCCCGTGCATATACGTCAGTACGTGCTTATACTGAGTGTGTGTGTGCTTAAAGTATGCCGGTGCTTTTGAAGTATACACATGTACACATAGTACCATATATATAACTTGCGGTAACAAGTATGTATGGCTGTGCACTGCAAACGTGTGCATGGACAGTGTAGACTACACGTACTAGTAAAGTACTGTATACTATGAAATACTACAGTAGTAGATATTTAGTCATACTGGAGTACATACATGTTGTACTTGGAAGTACTTGTGAACTTTATGCATGTATGTAATTTTGAAGATACACATGTATTATACATTGTATTTCAAAGAAAGTATTAATAGTATGCTTTGAAGGTATATACTTCGAAGTACTTGGAGCAACACACAGGTTTGCCTGTGCATAGGCATATTGGGGATGTATGTCGGGGTGACTGTGTAGTACCTCCACAAGTAGCCCGCATGAACTATGTACACTGTACTTCTATAGTGTTCACATGTACTTACGAGTATGTGCTGTTTACTACTTTTACTTCAGCTTTCAGCACTTGCGGGCGCGCAAGGGCTCGAGAGCCACACGTGGCGCACACGCACAGCAAACACTGCAGACCTTTGGGCAACATGAAGCGGAAGGGTGTGCGTGAGGCATCTGGCTGGTACTTGGCTGCTGTACTTTGTAACCATGTGGCGGCGGTAGCACATACATGCACCTGTACATGGGTGCTTTAAGTGCATGCTGCTGTGGTACAAAATGCTACTAGCGGTATGCTGCACCCGGACATGTAGTGGCACAGTGTGTACTTTCTTGGAGTTAACATTCAATGAATGAGTTTCTATCAGGTTTCAGAGTACTTTAGGTCCCATTAGAGTACACTGTATGACGGGAATTATTCGACAAGCGAGCGCTACAAATGTATGACATATGCTTCGCGGTAGAGTAAATAATTTGGCTATATATTGAGTATTCAGAGTAAAACAATATGGGGAAATGTTTGTGTAGGCATTGTGCCTTGCGTTTCATCATACCCTTCGCAGATCAACCACGAGAGCATAACACACTACCGCAACACGGGCGGCTTCGGCATGCTGGGCAGCTGTACACATTATACTTCGAAGTCTCAGAGTAAATACTTTGGCTATTAATAAATTCTAGTAAACCTTTTTTTTCTTCGTGTAAACAATATGCCCTCTGTTTCATCGCGCCACCCTGTGCAGATCAACCATGAGATCATGGCGTACTACCGCAACACGGGCGGCTTCGACATGTTGGGAAGCGGGCGCGACAAGATCGAAACGGAGGCGCAGATGGCCTCCAGCATGGCCGTTGTGGCTGCAATGAGATTGGACGGGCTGGTGGTCATCGGTGGGGATGACTCCAACACGAACGCGGCTATTCTGGCGGAGTATTTTGCGGCGCACGGCTGCTCAACCAAGGTGAGCGTGCAGGCACTGTAGTACAATGTTGAAGTACAATGTTGAAGTACAATGGTGTGAAGTTACATGTAATTTATTGGCGGGGATGACTCCAACACGGACGCGGCAATTCTCGCAGAGTATTTTTGCGGCGCACGGCTGCTCAACCAAGGTGAGCGCACGGGCCGTGAAGTACACTGTTGAAGCTATAGTTGCAGTTATTGTTGAAGTTGGTCCAAACGGAGGCGCCAATTGGCCTCTGGCATGGCCGTTGTGACTGCCATGGGGCTGCATGGGCTGGTGGTCATTGGTGGCGATGATTACACTACAAATGCGGCTATTCTCGCGGAGCATTTTGCGGCGCACGGCTGCTAAAACCAAGGCGAGCATGCTGGTTTCTGAAGGATTTTTCATTTCTGTATGATTGCTGTCTTGTGAACAAACATTTTGAAGTATCATTATCATTTTTATGATCAGGACATGCACTGGCTGAGTACGAAGTATGTGCAGAAGTGATACTTGTATGCTGGGGCTGGGTGGGCTGGAGGTGATTGGTGGCGACAGTTCCCACACCCATGCGGCAATTCTCACGGAGGTACTTGGCGACGCGCGGCTGCTCGACCGAGGTGGCCGTGGAGGTTTTTGTTGTTCAATGCGGCACTTGTAACAGAGACATGACGTGTGTGCGTACGACCTACACATGTTCAACTACCAGTGTTGAAGTTGTTGTTGAAGTTGGGGCTCGAGAGGCTGTTGGTGCTCTGTGGCGATGGCTTCAGCATACCTGCAGCGACTCTTGCAGAGTGCCTGGCTCGTCCAGCAGGGTGAGTATATATACTTCGTAGTACATGTTTATTTTTCAAGTATTTTATCGTGTACTTCCAAGTTCACGTGGATGACGCGCGTACGAACTGCATGTTGAGGCATGAATGTCGAAGTTTCTGTTGAAGTCAGCACCTGGTGATTTGCGGCGGTCACCCCAACACAAGTGCGGCAATTGTCGTAGAGTACACTGTGGCCCACGGCTGCTGAGGAGTTAATCTTCTTCCTAAAAAGACATGCGGCATGCAGGCACCAAGTACATGTTGAAATAACAGTGTTGACAACAGTGTTGACGTCATCGTTCAGTTCCTGACTTGTTTGTGGTTTGTGCAAGTACACGCTCAAGCAACAGTGTTGAAGTAACTGTTGAACCCTGTGCCATACTGCAGCTTGCCCTTGTACTTCAGAAGTGATATACTCGAAAAGTACTTTGAAGTACCTGTACGAAGCATCTGTGTGACCAGTTCGAAAGCTTCAATAACTCTTGACAACTTCAACTCTGGGCACCTTTCCTTGTCAATTGCCGGTCGACTTCAAAACAGGTGTGCGGCTGCCCCAAGACCATCGACGGCGACCTCAAGAACGAGTACATCCCCATCTCGTTTGGCTTTGACACCGCCGCCAAGACTTTCAGTGAGGAGATTGGCAATGTGGCGCTCGACACACTGGCAAGCCAAAAGGTGGGATCATGCCTATATGCACTTCAAAGTATATCATAGCTACAGTATGTCTCTGTTACGTGCCTACTTTTTATCAGGTACCATATAGGTACATACCACTTATTTCAAAATAACACATGGTCAATAAATATTATCTGAAGAATTGCTGTAGTACGTCGAGACATTCAGCGAGGAGATCGGCGACGCGGCGCTCGACACACTTGCAAGCCAAAAGGTGGGCTCACGCCTATCTCTGCTAGTTGGTGTTATGTGCCTTCTTTTATCTAATGTACGCTTACCTCAGAAGTACACTGTACTTGTAGTAATACTTGGTAAATACTTCCTGAAGTACTTCAATACTTTTTGAGGTACTTGTTGAAGTATTACTGTAGTAATACGTCAAGACAGCGAGGAGATTGGCAACGGGGCGCTCGACACACTGGCAAGCCGGAAAGTGAGCCCACACACAGGTCTCTTGTCTGCCCCTATTTGTGGACTTCTGAGAACTATTTCGTACTTCGAGTGTACCGGTATATGTAGTATGTACCCTTATCCTTATACCTGGTACATTTATTTCAAGAATTGTACTACTTGCTCAGAAGCACACACCATGGCACATCATACTTGTGGAGGTATACTTCGAAGTGCATCGTCCAAGACGTACATTTCAGTGCGTCAACCCCTGCTGTGCCCACTGCTAACATGTGTGTGTACCTTGCCACGCCAGCTCCTGCGGTCGAAACAAGGGAGTAAAAAAATGGGTTGGCCAGCAGAAAGGGGGGACGTGGGGAGCAGTACTGGCAGGTGCCACGTGTTTTGTGCATGCAAATTGAACGCAAGCCATAGGGCGGGCCCACATCTCCTACATCTGGTCCTTTTTTTCTACCCCCAGTAGAAGCACCGTTCTGTGCCTACCTACTCCCCCCACCCCCTCTGCTGAAATTTGATTGGAGTGGTGAGTTTGTCGGCTACAGCAGCACCGATGCTCACCCGGCTGTGTGCCTGTGCCCTGTTGCCGCTTTGTCGCTGCTGCCGCCGCCGCTGCTGCTGCTGCTGCTGCTGCCGCCGCTCCTGCTGCTGCTGTTGCTGCCGCCGCCGCTCCTGCTGCTGCTGCCGCCGCTCCTGCTGCCGCCGCTCCTGCTGCCGCCGCTCCTGCTGCCGCTGCTGCCGCTGCTGCTGCTGCTGCTGCTGCTGCCGCCGCTGCTCCTGCCGCTGCTGCTGCCACTGCTGCCGCTGCCACTGCTGCTGCTGTCGCCGCCACTGCTGCTGCTGCCGCCGCCACTGCTGGTGCCACCACGTCTGCTTCTGCTGCCGCTGTGCCCTCCCCCACGCACCCTGCGTCACTGCTACAACTTCCACTTTGCCACTTCCCGTAACTGTCCCCACCCCGCACCCCTGCACCACTGCTACAACTTCAACTTTGCAACTGTTTGTAACCGCCCGTACATAACTGTCACTCATGTTTCCCCCGGGTGGGGTGAGCAGTACTACCACTTCATCAGGCTCATGGGGCGAGCGGCGTCCAACATAGCGCTGGAATGCGCGCTGCAGACGCGTCCCAACATGTGCCTCATCTCGGAGGAGGTGGAGGCCCACAAGGCCAACCTTCTGCAGATCACCAACGACGTGGCGGATATGGTGAGCGCGCTTGCACGCACATGCCCCCTGCAACACATGCACGTGGCCACAGGCACCAACGCTTTGAGTTGCTTGGTGAAACGGTTTTGTGCATGTGCCACAGTACTACTGTAGGACAATTCAACATGTGCCTCATCTCTGAAGAGGTGGAGGCCCACAAGGCCAACCTTCTACAGATCACCAACGATGTGGCGGATATGGTGAGTGGAGTCTGGTGGCTGTAGGCAGGGCTTGTGGAAGAAAGCTCAAAGGCTGCTTAGCCCAGAAACTGCCGTGGCTGGGGCAAAAACGCCGGGCCGAAGCCTGTGGGGTGATGTGTCCACCTCGTGAAACACCAGACAGCCTGTGCATGGGTAGGCTTGTGTGTGCGCCTCGTTTCTGAGGAGGTCGAGGCGCGCAAGGCCAACCTTCTGCAGATCAGGAACAACGTGGCGGACATGGTGAGTGCGCATGCCCACTTGCACACTCGCAGGTGGCCACTTGCCAAGTACGGGACACCTTCAGTAGGAAGTATGTTACGGTACCCCAGCCTGTGGGAGGTCGAGGCGTGCAAGTGCAACATGCTGCGGATCACCAATGACGTTGCGGACATGGAGACTGCACTTGCGCGCGCATGCGCACTCCAACACATGCACATGGCCACTCGCCAAATATGGTGCATGTTTTACTAGGTAGCATTTTACGGTCGCCAAGCCTGTGGCGGGTTGAGGCGTGCACAGCAAGCGTCTGCAGATCAGCAACGGTGTTGTGGACATGGTGAGTGTGCATGCCCACTTCATCACACGCAGGTGGCCGCGGGCACCAATAATGTGACATGGTGAGCGCTCGCGCGCGTGTGCTTGCCGCACAGACACATGCAAGTGGCCCCCTGCAGACGCACTCACACGCGTTCACCGCATGGGGCAGTTGATGCTGTGCAGCCACTGCAGCACGCCCAGGTGGCCATCGGAGGCCGCATGATAGCATGACAGCCCAGGGGTGTATGTTTGAGCCTGTTCAGTGCACAAAGACCTGTGCTTTCTTGGACCAGATGTACTGGAGTTGGTGAACGTGGGTCTGCCTTGCAGCACACACGGCTGGCTTTTGGTGTCACCGCACAAGTAAGCCCTGTTGGTAGTTGTACACTGAATCATCCCTAGCCCTCAAGGACACTGACCGTTCGCGTGTGGGTGTGGGGGCTGTCTGGTGCCTTTCACCAGGTGGACAAATCACCCCACAGGCTTTGGCCTTGCATTTTGCCCCAGCCACGGCAGTATGTGGTCTTAGCAGCCTTTTAGGTTTCTTTCACAAAAATGAGAAATGACACTCCATTCTTTTTTGGGGGGATGGGGCTTTTCAAGGTTTAGGGTTTTGTGCATGCGCCACAGTAATAAGATCGGGCAGCGTGTGCGCCTCATCTCTGAGGAGGTCGAGGCGCACACGACGTGGCGGACATGGTAAACTACTTTCTTAAAAAAAGAAACTGCGCGATGTTGAAGGGCTAGGCGGCGGGTTCTCAAAGTTTGTGGCCTTGTGCATGTGCTGCAGTGGTGCTGTCACACGCTGATGCTACCGTGCCTGCTGTGTGTGCGGCCGTCCCTGTACCCCTCCCCTGGCAGGTCGTGGAGCGCTCCAAGAAGGGCAAGAAGTGAGTGCGCGCGTGGGTTCTTTCTCCACACCAGTGTGAACTTCAACAAAGTTCAACTGTTTCTCTGTCTGCAAACCTTCCATGCTGCGGTGTCTGCAAGAGAAGCCGGTGCTGCCGCCGCTGTGCCGCCACAGCAGCAACAGCAGCAGCAGAGAGTGACCGCCGTAGCTGCCGTTGAATGGGCCCCTCGTGGCAAACCACTTCGGGGGTCGTTGCGGGCGTCAGTTTCAGATGGACAGGGGCTTAACCAATGTCATGCACTTCCCAGAACACCAGACCAGGTACGTCACTTGTGCCACAAAGTGCATCCTTTCTACGCGTTGCAGCTGAGCACGTTGCTCTGCACCGCTGCTGCTGCCGCTGCTGCCACCGCCGCTGCCATTCCGCCGCTGCCCTGCTGCTGCCCCTGCTGCCGCCGCTGCTGCGGCCGCTACTACTGCCGCTGCTGCCGCTGCTGCCACTGCCGCCGCCGCCACCACCGCTGCTGCTGCCGCCACCCTGCCGCTGCCACCGCCGCCACCACCGCCGCTGCTGTTGCCGTTGCGGCTGCGGCCTCGCTGCTGACTGCGCATCCGCTCTGCTGAGCAGCTATGGCATTGTGATGCTGCCGGAGGGCCTCATCGAGTTCATACCCGAGTTCAACCACCTGATTGCGGAGATCAATGACGTGCTGGCAAAGGGCTGCGAGCCGACGATTCCGGCCATGTCGGCGGCACTGTCGCCCACCAACAAGGCGGTGTTTGCGTTCCTGCCGAAGACTATCAAGCTGCAGCTGCTGCTGGACCGCGACCCTCACGGCAATGTGCAGGTGCCTGTCACATGTGTTGTATTATAATAGTTAGTTTTACTGGTACTGTATGTACTTACTACGAAGTACTTTATTCATGTTGCCTACTAGTACTGTAGTACATATTGCTGGCACCAACAAGGCGGTGTGTGTGTACATAATGCTGGCACCAACAAGGCAGTGTTTGCGTGCCTGCCGAAGACCACCAAGCTGCAGCTGCTTGACCGCGGCCCCTATGGCAATGTGCAGGTGCACCTCTTTTTTTATTTGGACAAGTATTTTGTGTTTTCTATCATCTTTTTTGGACAGTCCCGAACGACAAATACAGCAAGCGTGTGCCCGTCACATCCCTTGCGCGGCCGTCTCTGCCCCGCACAGATGGCGCAAATTGAGATAAAGTGTATGTTTGCAAACTCGTTGGCAGTCACAGCGACAGTTACCAATGACAGTTACAAGCGTGCGTCCGTCACCACCCCTGCCTCACCCCGCAGGTGGCGCAAATCGGGACGGACCGCATGCTCGCGGTCACGGTGGCAGTTACAGCGACAGTTACCAGTAACAGTTACAAGCGTGTCTCCCTCCCTACCCGTGCCTCGCCCCGCAGGTGGCGCAAATCGAGACGGAACGCATGCTTGCAGAGACGGTGGCGGCTGAGCTTGAGCGGCGGCGTGGCGCCGGTCTCTACATGGGCAAGTTCAGCCCGCAGTTTCACAGGTGCGCTGCGTGTGCTGCATAATTTCACGTTGGACTCAGTGCGTCAGTCCACAGATACAGGGTAAATGTGCGCGCCTGGATGGGCCTGGCCTGGGCTTGCCGCCAAGCCATCCGGTGAACAGTTTTGCCTGGCTGCAAGTGCAAACGCTGGTATATGTGCTGCTGAGCAGCTTTGGCTACATGCTGCCAACAACTTTTACTGCTCTGTGTTCTGCTGAGCACCTACCTGCTGTCCTGCTGAGCACCTGCTCTCTGTTCTGCTGAGCACCTGCCCGTTGTTCTGCTGACCAGCTTTGGCTACGAGGGGCGGTGCGCGCTGCCCAGCCACTTTGACTGCTCCTACAGCTACACCCTCGGCTACACCGCCGCCGCGCTCATTGCCAAGGGCCACAGCGCCCTCATGGCCTCCATTCAGAACCTGCAGGTGAGGCGCCATGCATTTCAAGTAATTGAAGTATGTGACATGAAGTTTACATTGGCTACACAACCGCGGCGCCCACAGCGCCCTTATGGCCTGCATGCAGAAATCTGCAGGTGAGACTTGTACTTCAACTAATTGAAGTACAGATATTGAAGTATTTTGGTATGATAGTACTACTGTAGTAGAAGTTGAAAAGGGCTGCCGCGCTCATTGCCATGGACCACAGTGCCTCATAGCCTCCATTCAAAATCCGCAGGTGAGTCATGTACTTCAAGGAGTACTTCAATTGGTTGAGACATGTACATCCGCAAATTGAAGTTCAGTACTTTTGAACCGTGTCCGCCTCTGGTCGCTCTGGCATGCTGCTCCACGCCGCTTTGCTGCTGCTGACCACCATCGATGAGTGCACAGTGGGCGCCACAACGGTGCTGCTGAGCACAGTGACAGTGTTGCTTCGTACTGCTGCTGCTACTGCTGCCGCTGCCGCCGCTGCTGTCACCGCCGCTGCTAATGCCGGCGCCGCTGCTGCTGCCGCCGCCGCTGCTGCTGCTGCCTTCGCTGCTGCTGCTGCTGCTGCCTCCGCTGCTGCTGCTGCCGCGGCTGCTGCTGCCACCGCTTCTGCTATTTCCGCGGCTGGTGCTGCTGCTGCTGCTGCCTCCGCTGCCACTGCTGCTGCCGTTGCTGGTGGTGGTGCAACTTCAACTTCCAACTTTAACGAAAGGCGCCCATTGAGGAGTGGACCATCGGCGGCGTGCCCATCACCATGATGTGCCACATGGAGCACCGCCATGGCAAGGACAAGCCAGTCATCAAAAAGGCGCTGGTCGACATGGATGGGGCGCCCTTCAAGTGAGTGCGCATGCGGAAGCACTACCACACATTTCCTTCACAAAAGTACATGGTAGCATGTATTATCAGTATTTACTACATGCTTTTAAGCAAGAGGACAGAAAATGGTATCTTGGTGAGTCACTGAGTCATTTACTCACTACCTCTCTCACCTGCTTGCTTGGGTAAGCCTGTCATCAAGAAGGTGCTCGTGGTTGTGGATGGCGCACCCTTCAAGTCAATCATGGGGTGCACTCCTGAGGTACCACAGTAGTGTACGCTACTAGTGGTTTGACTTTTTGCACTTGTGGGTGTGCAGGAGCCCATGTCATGCATGCCAGCACGCCCAAAAGTGGCCACGGCACGTGCCCGGCAGAGTATGCACAGGAACACACTGGTGGTATGCTACCACAAGTACCACAGTAGTATGCATATACAGAAGCGGTAGCGTTTACTTGTTGGTGTTGTACTTCAAAGCGTTTTTAGTGGTGTGCCACATGGAGCACCACCACCATTAAGCACAAGTCTGTCATCAAAAAGGCGCTCGATGGGTGGCGCAGCCTGCGAGTGAGTTAGTTCGCATGGGGTGCACCTTTGAGGTACCACAAATAGAAGTATTTTATTCCAAGTAGACACCGTAGTCAGGCTGTGAGGCGCTCATTCAAGTGCGCAGGCAGTGGTTTGCCCGCCCCCCCGACCTAATACCGTCCCCGAAAGAGGCTAGTGTGTGACATCAAGTGCGGGAAGAAGACAGTGCTTGGTGAGCTCACTGACTCACTCACTCGCTTTCTCAATCACTCATGCAGCTGCTAACCTGGGTGTGTGTGCCCGCAGCTGCTTGATGACTCACTGAGTCACTCACTTTCTTACTCACTCAGCTGCTTACCTGGGTGGCGTGCGCCCACAGCTGCTTGGTGAGTCACTGAGTCACTCACTCATTTACTCACTCACTCACCTGCTTACCTGGGTATGTGCGCCCCGCAGGGCCTTTGCCAAGCACCGCGCCAAGTGGGCCATGACCGACATGTACCGTGCGCCCGGCCCCATACAGTTCTACAGCGCTGGGGCGCGCGACACCAATTTTACTCTCATGTGAGTTCCCCCTGTCCCCCCCCCTTCGGTGCACCTGAACTGCATACTTTGCTGGTCACATATTGCTAGAGCTGCAGACTGCAGTGTTCTGCACTCGCGGCCCCATGCAGTTCGGCAGCGGCCGGCGCGCTTGACACCCACCTCAACTACATGTGAGTGCTCCCCCCCCCCCTGATGCACCCGAAGTGCATACTTTGCCAGTCACATACTGCTAGAGCTGCAGACTTCAATCTTCAGCGCTCGCTGCCCCAGGCCCCATACAATGTTGCAGCGGCCAGCGCGCTTGACACCAACCCCACCCTCATGTGAGTGTCTCCCCCCCCCCCGGGGCGCACATGCACTGCATACGTCTAAAGTATTTTGGAAGTCACGTACCGCAATGCAAGAGCGGCAGGCTGCAATGCGTTATACAAAGTACCCAAATTTGTATAGAATACCCCCCCGCGTTGTCGTCATTAAGGCGCCGTCAGCCTCGCGGGGGGCGGTATAC
>JAULBY010046462.1:0-12515 GCA_032358315.1 Ophiocytium majus
GGGGGGGGGGGGGGGGGGGGGGGGGGGGGGGGGACTACCCCGCACAGGGTCGCGAGTTGGCTGTTTTGTCCTGCTGCGAAGTGATACTTGTGGAACTTTGACGTTCAAGTTGTACAGCAAACTTCAGCTCTCCCCTCACCTGCACGAGCCGCGCGCGGCAGCGGCGCCTGCTGTAGCTATAGCTGTGCTTGGTGGGCGCCTGCTGTGAGTGCAGACCGCGTGGTCGCGGTACACACAAATTTCAGTTGTACAGCAAATTTAATTTTGAACTACAAGAACTTCCACTCTCACCTGCATGAGCCGCGCGAGGCCAGCGGCGGCGTGCAGGTTCTCGTGCAACTTCGGGAACTGCTGGCGCCCCCGCTCCGACGTTACAAAGACTTCAACTCTCACCTGCATGAGCCGCGCCAGGCTAGCGGCGGCGCGCAGGACTCGTGCACCTCCCGAAACTCCTGGCGCCCACGCACGGACGTCGCAAATATTGTACAAGTTGAAGTTGAAGTTGTGCAGCATACTCCAACCTTAACTCAACTACACAAACTCCCACTCTCACCTGCATGAGCCGCGCGAGGCTCACGGCAGCGCGCAGGTTCTCGTGCGCCTCCGGAAACTCCTGGCGCCCGCGCTCGGACGTCGCAAATATGGTTGCCACATCGTCGCGCACAATGTGTGCCTGCTCAGCGTTTGGACGCATGCACACGGCCAGAGGGTATGGGGGGGGGGGGATGGTTGAGAGTGAACCGAAAGCGCAGGTTGCAGGTGGCGTCCTTGAAGTGTTTGCAAATGTGCCCAAACAAGCGATATACGGCGCCTGTGCCGTATGAATACGTTTATGCTACGTATATTGTAAATACGCCATACTACTAAGGTACTGACATACACCGGTATGTACTTCGAAGTACGTTACATGGCGTACAATGGACAATGTATAAATACGCTGTCACCCATCACTACATGTGTGTGTGGGGGGGGGGAGGGGCAGTGGGGTACTCTGACATGCGGTCAGAGTCATCCTGCCATCGCTGTTGTCATAGGGGTGCTGGCGCCGCCGCCCTCGGTTTGATACTATATTTGCGCATTCAAATGTGAATGAAACTTCGAAGTGTTTACATGCCTCACCGCGCAAACAGTCCAGGGCTTCTCTGAGGAGGAGGAGTCGTCCTCCGACATGGCATCAGAGTCGCCATCCTCGCATCACTATCTTGCACTTCAGAAGCATTATTTATTACTACTTGGAAGCGCACATGTACATCATAATTGTAGTACGTAGTACGACACCTCAAGGTGCATGCTACTACATACTTCGAAGCATCGTCCTTCCAAAGGTATATATGCCTCACCTCGCACACTGTCCGGGGTCCCCCTGCGGAGGAGTCATCCTCTGACATGGCATCAGAGTGATCTCGCCATCGCCGTCTACTTCAAAGCACACGTGTACTTCCTACATATTCGAAGTCACTACGCAGTATTGCACCCCGAAGTGCATACTTCGAAGTAGACTGTCCTTCCAGAAGTACAATGAAGTATGCCTCACCTCACAAACAGTCCAGGGCACGCCTGAGGAGGAGTCATCCTCTGACATGGCATCAGAGTCATCATCCTCGCCATCGCTGTCGTCATAGGGGCGCTGGCGCCGCCGCCCTCCCCTGGCGCGCCTGCCGCTGTGGTAGTGCTGCAACGCATCCATGATGATGCCCTGCTCGGCAGGGGCAGCAGCAGCAGGGGTAGGAAGCAGCAGCAGCAGTAGCAGTGCTCAGCAGCAGCAGTAGTGGTGGTGGCAGCAGCAGCAGCAGCACCGCTCAGCAGCGGCACCGGCAGCTGGAGATCAGTGGTGGCGGCGGCGCCAGCAGCAGTGCTCAGCAACGCTCACAACTTGTGGCGGTGGCAGCAGCAGCAGTGCTAAGCAGCAGCAGCTGCTGCAGTGCTCACCAACTGTATCAATACTTGCTCCTCTCTGTCACTTATGCTGCAAAGCCAGTACCAACCATACTACTGGGGATGACCGGCCCTGCCAGGTGGGCCTCTAGCTGGCGGCGGCTCAGAGCTTCCTGGGCGCTGTACTCCTTGCTGTTGGCGGTGTGCAGCTGTGCTCAGCAGCTGTTGACTTACTTGCTCCTTTCTAGCTTGTCGCGCATGCTGCTAACCGAGTACGTGTACCAACCTCACTACGGAAGACGACCCGCCCTGCCAGGCAGACCTCTAGCTGGCGGCGGCTCAGAGCTTCCTGGCTGCTGCACTCCTTGCTCTTCATGGTGCGCAGCTGTGAGTGTCTACACGGGCCCACTTGGCCATCCCTCTGCTTCGTGCCCACATGAATGACCTGGGTGGAAAGAAGAATTCTGAAATATACTTGTAATACGAGTAGTGGCCATACTGTAGCTACCACAAAGTACTTCTATGTGCAATTTCACACCCATCTGCCCCCAGCTTGTACGCCCAGAGAAGTGTAACGGTATCGAATGAACTACTTCTGGAAGGAGTTATGCGAACGGAATATGGTGCTACAGCTGCCACAAAATACTTGTCAGCGTGTTGGCACACCCACCTGCTGCTCCACCTTGTCGCCCAGGCGGCGCGCCAAGTACAGCGGAAGTGGTGACCATACTCATAAAATACTTTTGAAGTATGATACTCCAGCTACCACAAAGTACTCTCATGTGTGCTTCACACCAACCTGCTCCTCGACCGTGTCACCCATGCGGCGCGCCGAGTACAGCTGGGTTATAGCTGCCACAAATCACTTCTCAAGTGTACTTTCGCACCCACCTGCTCCTCAGTGTTGCCGCCCATGCGCCGCGCCAAGTACAGTACATACTGCTATAATACCTGAAGTACTAAGTATGATACTATAGCTACCGCAAAGTACCTCTCTTGCATGTTTTCACACCCACCTGCTCCTCCATCTTGTCGCCTATGCGGCGCGCCGAGTACAGTATAGCTAGTGACCACATGATTCAACTAGTACACTGTACAACGATGTAAAATACACTACTATAGCTACCACAAAGTACTTTTCATGTGCATTTTCACACCCACCTGCTCCTCCATCTTGTCCCACATGCGGCGCGCCGAGTACAGCTGGTTGTAGTAACCATGCGAATACTTCTCGGTATGTAATACTGATACAAGAAGCTACCGCAAAGTGCTTTTCATGTGCATTTCACACCCACCTGCTCCTCCATCTTGTCCCCCATGCGGCGCGCCGAGTACAGCTGGTTGTACAGGCGCTTGCTGCCGCCCTCCGCGCCCGCGCCCACGACCACCACCCCCGGCTTGTTGTCAATGAGGAACTCCTTCAGCCTCTGCTCAGCATAACAAAGGGCAGGAATTGAGGTTGGTGCTCAGCAGCCGCAGCAGCCTCTGCTCAACAGAAGAGAGGGCGGAAGTTGAGGTTGATGCTCAGCAGCCGCAGCAGCAGTACAAGGCACGACATGTGGTGTCCACCGCCGGCTGTTGCCAACCAGGATCTCCTTCAGCCTCTGCTCAGCAAAAGAAACGGCGGAAATTTGGTGCTCAGCCACCGCGGCAGCGGTACAAGGGGACCGCCACATGTGGCGGGCACGAATGGTACCAGTACGTAATAAATCAGTTACTTCAAAATATATACGCATACATACTCCAAAGTCTAGAGGACTTCCTTCACCCTCTGCTCAGCAGAAGAGAGGGCAGTTTGTTGGTGCTCAGCAGCCGAGGCAGCGGTGGAACGGGCAACATGTGGCGGCACGCGTATGGAGAACTCGTCTGGGAGCGACAGACCCACTAGGGGGCGTATTTTACATGTAATCAATCAATTACTTCATAACGAAGTACTAAGTGGGTTCATGTATACATTATGTGTACCGTGTACATGTAGTCTATATACAGGTATATAACATATATACACTGACAGTAACACTACATGTATGTATACATGCTCACATACAGATACACTGTTGGTACATGCACAGCACGTACAGCGGCAGACGCTGACCAGCAGAACTAGAGGCAAGCCTGCGCTGAGCAGCGCAGCGCAGAGCAGAGCACTCACCGCCATGAGCGTGTAGCGCTGCATCGGCAGCGCCATGTGCACCACCGCTGAGGCGTCCAAGCACACATACCTTAACTATGCAGCAACAGCGCATACATGCGTACATACTCTGGGTGTACATAGATGAAACCTACTGCTGCAACAACCAGAGCTGAAGGCAAGCTTGCGCTGAGCAGTGCAGTGCTCAGCAGAGTGCTCACCGCCATGAGTGCGTCGCGCTGCACCACAATGTGCGCTATCAGTGAGGCACCAAAGCACACATACCTTACCAGTGAACCAAGAGCACATGCGTGGTTGCATACTGTGGGTGTACATACATGAACTGCTGCGGCCACAAAAGCTAGAGGCAAGCTTGCGCTGAGCAGTGCAGTGCTCAGCAGAGCGCTCACCGCCATGAGCGCGTCGCGCTGCATCGGCAGCACCATGTGGGCCATCAGCGACCCGTTCGGGTGCAGCGCCACTGCATACGATGGCTGTGACGGGTGTGAAAGTGGCGCAGCGGCAGTTCCAGCGGCACCAGAAGCCGGAGCATCGACGCCAGTTGCCGCAACGGCAGCAGGAGGTGGTAGTGGCAGCAGCGGCGGTGGCAGCAGCAGGTGATAGCGGCAGCGGCGGCAGCAGCGGCAGCAGGACATGGGAGTGGCACCAGCGGCGGCGGCAGCAGCAACGGCGGCAGCAGCAGGTGGTAATGGCAGCAGCGGCGGCGGCGGCAACGCCAGGTGGCAGTGGCAGCAGTGGCGGCGGCAACGACGGCAGCAGGTGGTAGTGGCAGCAGCGGCGGCGGCAGCAGTCACGGCGGCGGTAGTGGCAGCAGTGGCGGCGGCAGAGGCATGGCGACAACGGCAGGCGGTAGTGGCGGCAGCAGCGACGACAACGGCGGTAGCGGCAGGTGGTAGTGAGCAGCAGCAGCGGCAGCGGCAGTGGCAACGTAGCAGGCGACTCAGCAATGGCATGCCCCAAGCAGGTTCCATGGTGTTGGCGCGTACTGCGCATGTTGTCACTGCATCTGTCCGCGCCAGGCTTGCATCCGCAGAGGAAACACAATGCACGCGCTCTGTCGTTGCCAGGCTGATACAAGGTATGCAAAAAAGGGACCGATGTGTACTGTATACTCGAAGTTCGTTTGTTGACGTTATACTCCGCAGTACGGTGTGCGCACCTGCTGCTGCTGCCTGGAGAGGTGTATGCCCACGGCAATGACGGAATCCAGCACGTTGCGCTCGTGCGGGTCGTTGGTGAGGCGCTGGTACATGGTGCGGCTGGCGGGCGCCCACGGCCCCGTCTGCAAGCACACAAAAGAACCACATGAGAAACATTATAAGCGCCATAGCCATAGTATAATGTGGTGCATGGTGCATGGCGGCTGGCGGGCGCCCACGGCCCCGTCCGCAAGCACACAGAAACCACGTGAATCCATATTATAAGCGCCATAGACATAGTACAATGTGATGCATGGTACTGGTGCGGCTGGCAGGCCTCATCAGAAAGCAAGTGAAAACCGCATGCGAGCCGTTCTATGAGTATAGTGGCGCCTGGTACATGGCGCGGCTGGCGGGAGCCCACGGCCCCGTCTGCAGGCACATGGAACCGCATGAGAACCATTCCATGAGAAAATAAAGTGGTATGATGTGGTGCACAGGGCCATGGCGCGGCCACAGTGAGCACGCGCGTGCGCCGCCAGTAGCAGCAGCTGTGGCTATCAATTGCGCACATGAAGTGTGTACAAGGTGTGCGTGTGTGGTGGGATGCGGCAGATGGCAGAAACTGACCACCAGCCTCGCCGCCAGCTGCAGCAACGGTGCCTATCAATTGCGCACATGAAGTGTGTACACCGCGTGTGTGTGCGGCACATGGCACAAACTGACCTCCAGGCGCGCCGCCAGTGCGTCAGCCGCCTCGTTGGCCACCTGCTCCCGCGCCCTGCGCGCGGCACGCAAACCAAGAAAACGCATGAAACCCATACATACACATACTACTACTGTAGTATGTTAACTCATCTAGGAGCGATAAAGTATAGGAGGTCATACTTTGAAGTACACGGAGTGCTAGGTGTTGCCAAGTCTCACGGGAAATGTCTTGTTTCCCACTGCAAGTGCTGCCATGCATGTACTGGTTTGCCCAGTCTCATGGAACATTATTTGCTTCCCACTGCAGTTGTTGCCATACATGAACTGAAAATTAGCTTGCTTCCCACTGCAATTGTCGCCGTGCATGCGCTGGTGTTGCCACATCTCATGGAAAATCAGTTGTTTCCAACTGCAATTGTTGCCATAATTGTACACGAGTACATGTATGTCAACAATTGCAGTGGGATACAAGCTAATTTTCCATGAGGCTTGGCAGCACCTCTAGTGCTTTGTACTAGTCGCAGTATAATCACCTACTTTTGAAGTATACTTTATCGCTCCTAGATGGTAAAGTGTTACTAACACCTGGTGTGAATCTCGCGCACTGCCCCCGCCTCCAGCACTGGCAGCTGGGGGTTCACCACCGCGCTGTGCAGCACCTTCTTACTTCTGTAAGTAGGAGACCACATACTTTGAGTATTTCTATGGTATTGTCATAACTTTACCCTCCATGAACATCCACGTCATCTCTACTTCACTCATTGCCATGGCGTTACTCACTTGGTGCAAACATCGCAAACGGCCTCCGCCTCGAGCAGCGGCAGCAGGTGGTCACATAGCAACAGCACAACTTCAGCGAAAACCCACACGAGTTGTATACTAGAAGTGTTGCCAAATCTCTATGAACACCCACATGATTTCTAATGTAGCGGTGATCACACCATTACTCACTTGCTGCGAATCTCGCGCACCGCCTCCGTCTCCAGCAACGGCAGCAGATGGTTCACGACCGCGCTGCACGGGACCTCTCAATAAATATTTTAATTTACTTTTTATTAAGAAAGTAAGTTAAAACTATCATCAATATATAATCTAACAAGACCCGCACAAAACCTACCCCAATCGATGTCATGACGTTGCTCTCTATGAAAGCACATTGCCACAACATACTCACTTGGTGCGAATCTCGCAAACTGCCTCCGCCTCGAGCAGCGGCAGCAGGTGGCTCACAACCGCGCTGCGCAGACCCTCCATGCGCAACCACATGGGGTTCACTTTCGAGTGGTACAAATGTTTCCAGAACAACACTCACTTGGAGCGAATCTCACGAACAGCCTCCGCCTCGAGCAGCGGCAGCAGGTGGTTCACGACCGCGGTTTGCAGGACCTTTACATCTGCAGAAGTAGCAAACAACATACTTTCTACTGTCTCATCGTCACAGCGCTACTCTCAAAGAAAAATCACACGGTTTCTAGTTTAATCACTACCATATTACTCACTTGGTGCGAATCTCGCGAACTGCCTCCGCCTCCAGCAGCGGCAGCAGGTGGTTCACGACCGCGGTTCTCAGGACCTCCTGCCGTAGCTCAGCCCAGGCGCTCGCCGTCACAGCTGCGCAGCCACGTGATCACAGCGGCAAACAAGCCCGTGCATGTTCACATGTTCACGTGTCCACAGCGGCGGGAGCTCAGCAAGGTGACACGTTCGCGGCAGTTGATGCTGGCGCACGTGCGCCCAGGCGCTCGCCGTCACAGCTGCGCAGCCACGTGTTCACGGGGGCGAACGCCGGGCACGTGTTTGGGGAGGGGAGGGGAGGTTGCGGTGCATTTTTGTGCACAGATGCTATGTCACCCAGGCAATATATACATGCATATTACTACAATGCTTCGAAGTATATACTTCGGAAGTATGTATACACAAACTCAGAACCTGTGGGTATTTTTATGGAAGCTTGCACTTTTGGGTGTGCATGAGCCTATGCCAGGCATGCCACCCGCTTGCTCTCGTGAGCAATGGCGCATGCTGGCAGTATACAAACATACGTCAGCAAGGTGACATGTTCACAGCAGAGCTGCAACAGCTCCGCCCACGCGCTCGACGCCACAGCTGCACAATCATGTGATCACAGCGGCAAACAAAACCGTGCATGTTCACGTGTTCACGTGTTCACAGCGGTGGGAGCTCAGCAAGGTGACACGTTCGCAGCAGTTGATGCTGGCGCACGTGCGCCCAGGCGCTCGCCGTCACAGCTGCGCAGCCACGTGTTCACGGGGGCGAACACCGGGCATGGTGTTTTTGGAAGGGGGAAGGGAGGTCGGAGTACATTTTGTCACCCAGGCAATGTGTACTGTACTTAAAAGTTTATACTTTCGAAGTAGTATACACGAACTCAGAACCTATGGGTAGACTTATTTTTGCGCTCTTGGGTGTGTAAGAGCTTATGCCATGCATGCGAGCCGCTCGCGCTTGTGACGATGGCGCATGCTGGCAGTACAAACACACTTCAGCAAGGTGACACGTTTGCAGCAGTGAACGCTGGCGCAGCTCCGCCCCAGGCGCTCGACGTCACAGCTGCAAGGCCATGTGTGCACAGCGGCAAACACCGTGAACGTTCACACATGTACACGTGTTCACAGCGGTGGAAGCTCAGCAAGGTGACACGTTCGCAGCAGCGAAAATCTGGCACAGGTCCGCCCCGGCGCTCGCCGTCGCAGCTGCGCAGCAATGTGTTCACAGAGGCAACCACACCGTGCATGTTCACAGCGTTCGTGCGTTCACAGGTGGTGTGGGAGCTCCGCAAGGTGACACGTTCGCAGCAGTGCCGCCACAGCTGCGCAGCCATGTGTTCACAGGGACTCACAGTTTGCGGCAGCGCCAGCGAGGCTGGGGTTGTAGAAGGGCTTGAGCACGCGCAGGAACATGATACGACATACCCCATATGTACTTCAAAAGTATACAGTAAATACTTCAAAGTACTTCAAAGTATACAGACATTATCTACGTAACAGTACGTGAGCGGATCTGCGAGACTCACAGTTTGCGGCAGCGCCGGTGAGGCTGGGGTTGTAGAAGGGCTCGAGCACGCGCAGGAACAAGTCCAAGTCCACCTGCAGCGGCGCTCAGCAGCGGCGGCGGCAGCGGCCGATGAGCTCAGCAGCAGCAGCATTGCTCAGCAGCACAAGTGCTCAGCAGTGCGGCTGCTGCAGCGGCAGCAGTGCCCAGCAACACAAGTGCTCGCAGTGCGGCAGCAAAAGAGGTGCGGGAGCAGCAGTGCTCCAGCAGCTGCAGTAGTGCCCAGCGGCGGCAGTGCACAGCAGCAGATCCGCGCCGCGAGTCGGCAGCAGCGGTGCAGCAGCAGCAGTGCTCAGCAGCAGTGCAGGAGCAGCAGTGCTCAACAGCGGCGCCAGTGTTGACGCCAGCAGTGCTCAGCAGCAGGAGCAGTGCTCAGCAGCAGGAGCAGTGCTCAGCGGCGGCAGCAGTCACGAGCTCAGCAGCAGCAGCGCCCAGCAGCAGAACTGCTCAGCAGTGCGGCAGCTGCAGTGCAGGAGCAGGAGCGCTCAGCAGCAACTCCAGCGTTGACGCCAGCAGTGCTCAGCAGCAGGAGCAGTGCTCAGCAGTAGCAGCAGCGGTGTTGCTGAGCGGCATGGCAGACACCAAGACGTCGAGCACGGCAAGCCGTGCAGCCTCAGGTGTTGCCCCTCAGGCTGGCGCCACCAGTGTGGCACAGCACGACCTTGAGTTCTAGTTAATGCACGTGGTGGCGGTTGCATTTTAAAGTCTCAACATCTTTTGGGGTCTGTGTGTTGTGCAGCCGGTACATGGGGCTATCCAAGCGAATTGCTCCAGAATGTCTGCCACTTCGTTTTGAAGTTAAGTTACACTGAATCAGAACGCACTAAATCGCGAGTGCACTGTACTTCAACTTTGAAGTTGAAGTTGCATTGTACTGGCCGCCTACCTCGCGCTTGTCGACGGCCCGGCCGAAGGAGTCCCACTCGGCGTTGGGGATGATGCGCTCCGGCGGGTTCACAGTGTACTCCAGGAGGCCGTCCTGCGCGCGCGCATCAACATCAAGATCAATATCAACATCAACTTGTACTTCAACATCAAGGTAACTTGAACACCAATATACTTCGAGCTAACAATAGATGTGGGATAATGCGCTCCGGCGGGTTGACTGTGTACCCCAGGAGGCCGTCCTGCGCGCGCACATCAACATCAACGTCAACTTGTACATCAACATCAGTTTGGACATCAGTATACTTCGAAGTACCAGGTTTGCAATGATGCGCTCCGGCGGTTCACAATGTACCGTAGTAGATACCGGGGTATAAGACCCCCCCCCCCCCAATAAGAACCCCCCGGTTCAGTGAACGAGGGGCATCTGGCAGCAAGACCCGGCGTAACCTCTACCGTATATAGGTGCATGTAGAATAGGACAAGGTGGTATAGGACCCCCCCCCCCCGAATGAGAACCCCCGGGTGTTGGTGACGGCCGGCGCTCGGCGACACAGCCGGGGGGGCTTATACCCCGGTACCTACGGTACTGCGTGGGCCGTCTGCGCGCGCACGCCAAGATCAACGTCAACTTGAACAACAATATACAGCTTCGAAGTACCAGGTTTGCAATGGTGCGCTCCAGCCTATCGTGCGCTGCACATGCCTGTTCTCCAACCAGAACTTCAAGTATGTGCACAGCATTGACCAGTTGAAGTTTGTGCTCAGCAGCACGGCCCTGCCAGGTGCGGCGCACCGTTTGCGCCCGCTCGATGTGCAGGAACTGCGTGGGGCCGTTGGGGGCCGGGTACTTCTGCTGCCCAAAACTTCAAATATGTGCACAGCATTCAGCAGTTGAAGTATGTGCTCAGCAGCACGGCCCTGCTCAGCGCGGCGCACCTTTTGCGCCCGTTCGATGCGCAGGAACTGCGTGGGGCCGTTGGGGGCCGGGTAGTTCTGCTGGCGCTGCATCTCCAGCTGCTCAGGGCTGAGCGCATGCAGGTAGTTCAACAGGGGCTGTTTGCGCGCGTGAATGCAGCGGTCAGGCGTGCGCAGCAGCCGTGGACAAAGCGGTACAAACGGCGGCAGCAGTGGTGGCAGACCAGCAGCGGCGGCAGCAGCAGCGGCAGCGGTGGCAGCAGCAGCAGTGGTGGCAGCAGCGGCGGCAGCAGCGGCGGCAGCAGCAGCAGCAGCAGCAGCACAGCGGCAGCCGTGGCGGCACACAGCAGCAGCGGTGGCGGCACACAGCAGCAGCAGTGGCGGCAGCAGCAGCGGAAGCAGTGGCGGCGGCAATTTACCAGCAGCGGGGCGAGCGGCAGCGGCAGCAGCACCGGCCGAAGCAGCAGCAGCAGCGGCGGCGCAGCAGCAGCAGCACAGCAGCAGCGGTGGCGGCACAGAGCAGCAGCAGCGGCAGCAGCACCAGTGTTGTTAGGTGTTGTGCGCACCAAGCATGGGTCCAAACGCCTTCCTACTTGCCGGGTGCCAGCAGCCCGATACAGATGGACAAACCGAACTAAATCCCAACCACATAAGCCCTGTACAACAGCAGGTAGACCAATACACTTCACCCTGTCGCCGACTTCTCGGGTATTGAAGGTCGTGGACGGGATGGTAAGTTCTCTGACACAGACTGGGCACAGAACCTACTTGTTACTTCATACTTCGGAAGTACTTAGTATGTGCATGAAGTGCTAAGAGGTGCAAAATCTAGGGACAGCCATAACACTGACAGCCCGCACCTTGTAGTTGAGGTAAAGGAAGAAGCCGTGGGCAGGGCGCACAAATGCAGATGCAGGGTACCGACAAACCAAGCCCAGACCCAGCGCCCCGAACACACGAGCGCTGACACGTTCTTTGCACACACAAACACACACACAGATCCACACTGTTACCCCCAGCTTGCAGTTGAGGTACTGGAGGCCGTGGGCGGGGTGGAAGTGGGCTGGCAACACTAACAAACCAGGCCTAAACCCGACACCCAACAACGTAGAACCTGTACAAATAAAATCACTAGCACTCATCCCCCCCCCCCCGCACCCCACCTTGAGGTTGAGGTACTGGAGGCCGTGGGCGGGGTGGAAGAAGCCCACCTCCTGGCGTCGGCGTGGTGTCGGCTCGGATTAGATGAAGCGTAAACAAAATGCAACTGAAGTACTTCTGTGATTCGAAGTGGGAGTAGTAATAACATGTTATACCCCCCCACACACACACCTTGCGGTTTAGGTACTGCAGGCCGTGCACGGGGTGGCAGTAGTCCACCTCCTGGCGGCCGCGCTGCGTCGGCTCCGTGCTCAGCGTTGCGTGGCGCTCAACCACATGAAACATGCTTCTGTAAGTACTACAGCAGTACACCAAAAGTAACACTTCACAGAGGTTCACACGCACCTTGCGGTTGAGGTACTGGAGGCCGTGCGCGGGGTGGAAGTAGTCGACCTCCTGGCGCCCGCGCTGCGTCGGCTCCGTGCTCAGCGATGCGTGGCGACGGTACAGCTGGCGGCACGCGCGCCGCACGCGCGGTTCCGCGGCAATCTCGCACGCCAGCATGTGCTGCACCGCACGCAGCACCGCCCGCTGTTGCGGCGGCAGCGCGGGGGGGGGGGCGGGCCGCGGGGGGGGTGGGGGGGGAGGGGGGGCAGGGGCGGCGG
>JAULBY010046473.1:0-12513 GCA_032358315.1 Ophiocytium majus
CCCCCCCCCCCCCCCCCCCCCCCCGCCCGCCCTCGCCCTGTGCACTCTTTCAGATGAAGACGTCCGCCATAAAGGAGTTGCTGGCAGACTTGGGCGAGGCGTGCGTGGGCTGCACGGAGAAGCAAGACTACGTAGACGCACTGCGCACCGCGGTGGCGCGGCGGCACAAGTAGTGCTGAGTGACCCCAGGCGCCCCCTGGGCGGCAGGGTAGTGTCAGTGTGTACCTAGGAGCAAATGCACAGCAGCGATGCGCGGCCGCCAGGAATGCCTAAGAGGCAGAAACAATCAGCCCCACTCGTGTGTGTTTTGTGCGTGCGTGTAGATAATGGCACACAATCCATGCAACATGTGCAGGGGTGTGAAGGGTTTGCTATGTGCGTTGGTGCCTGCTGCTGTTGCACGTGTGCGCACGCCAGTGTTGCGGTAGCACCCGGATGCATTGCCACAGTAGCGCAGTTGTTTGGGTTGCGTGAGGACTCGTACTCTAATTAAACTCCGCTTAGGGCGCGGAAAGCCCTTTGCACACGGTGCCTGTGACCAGGAAATCAGACAGGACTCGTACTTCATAGTAAGACATCCTGCAGGCCTGGCAACCTCCGTGTGGATCATTGACTTACCCTGAGCACTGGCAGCAGCATCACATGCAAATGGACATGCCACCATGAGACCACCAATGTCAAAGGTGGACTGCATTTCATTACATGTTAAACCACCTGAGAGGCTCGTTTTTCAAACAGAGATGTCCATGACAACTTGGCTAACGCGGTGCCACAATCTAAAGATAATACACACTGTCAAACAACACGGGCGGCTGTGTGCCACTTTGCTCTACACAACACACCACATGGCTGGCGCCACTGCCGCGCCGCACCAGCCCCGCCACTGTCCACCACCAGCCCCCAAACCACCCCCAGTCCTGCACAACGCCCCTGCCACCAAGCGCCGCGTCACAGCGCAGCTGCTGCACAATCTCCAGACCCGGGCCACCATGCCAACCAGCACAAAAAAATTACCTGTCAGCAAATCAACCACTCAACCACCGCCCCTGCCAGCCGCCGCCTCCCCCGCCCCATCCCTCCCAGCGCGCGCCAGCTGCACGGCTCCCTGTAGGTCCAGCGGCGGCGCCAGCGCCAAGTAGTCATCCAAGCTCGACTGCGCCTGCACCAAGTACTTAAACAAGTCCGCCGTGGCATCATCCCCCTGGCCGCCCCCTCCCCCAGCAGCTACAGCTGTTGCGCCGCCGCTGCTGCCAGTGGCCTCCCGCAGCTGGTAGGCCAGCTCCGCGGTGAGAGTGTCCACTCCCTCGAGCACCGCGTTCCGCAGCAGGTACTGCGTCGTCTCGCGGGAGGTGGGCATGGCGCCGCCGTCCAGGTAGGCGTTCGTGCGCGCGCTCCCCGCCTCAATGTAGATGTTGTCGGAGTAGCGGTTTAGCGCGCGCTGCGGGGGGGGGGACCGGGGCAGGGGCAGCAGTGCGCAGAGCGTTGTGCACTTGATGGTGTGAAAGAGGCTGCATGCAGTGAAGTTGTGTGATTTTTGAACGTGGGGTGGTGGAGGCAAGAACGTGACGCGTTGTAGGAAAACGGTAAGAAAATCCCGCTGTAATTTTATTTAGTTGCACCTGTGGGCGTGCAAGAGCCCATGTCATGTATGCCAGCACGGCCACTGGGTGCCAAGGCAAATGCATGGCAAAGTATGTGTACGAACAAAGAAAGGGCCAGCGGGTGCCAGCAGGCTACCTAGGGCTCGACATGCCAGGGCAGTAGTACACGGACAGAGAAGAAGCTGGCGCTGATAGGGAGCGGTGCCAGGTGGACTACGCACGCGGGCAAGCCCAGCACTAGGAATTGATAAATTATCCCCAGTGGTGCACGCATGCTTGTCCTAGGGCTGCTGCGTAGCCATGGAGGGGCCAGGTACTGCACCCCCTCCACACACACACATTTGGCGCGCACCGCACCAGTTGTCAACGTCAACCCTGCAGCCCTGCTTAGGTGTCCACTGTTGTAGCTGGTGCGTGACCAAACCACGTCCCCACCTTGATCTCTTTTGCACTGTAGGCCGGCGCCGACAGCACGCTTAGCGCCTCCTGCCAGCTGTCTGCGTTGCGCCGCCGCAGCAGCGTCTCCACCGTGTCCAGCCCTAGTCGCAGCTGCACAATGGGCGCCAGCGCCAGCACGGGGCTGAGCGTTTTCCGGCCAGTGGGGTCAGCCAATTCGCCTGCACACACGGGCAGAGCGGAGGGCAGGCAGGTGAAGTAGGTGTGGTTGAGTTACACAGGCAGATCCGCACCATAAATTCGACCCCACGGAGTTGCTAGCAGGGGCAAAGGCTGCGGTTTTTTGTGATAATGATTATATCACGATCATGGCACTAATGTTGCATTAAGGTTTGGTGCATGACATGGCTCTCGCGCGGCCTGAGTTCTGTGCTGTTGCACTGCTGACTGCTGTTGCTGCTTCGTTGTTGACGGCAGCACCAAAGTGACGCGAACGATTAAAGTTGACATAGGAGCGGCAGCAGAGCTGGACAGCAGCAGCAGCCATAGCAGCAGCGTGCAGTGCACGCTGTAGCAGTTCGCGCCCCACAGCGATTGCATCGGCTGTGGCTGCACGCACAACCGAACTCGGCTTACCTCCCAAGACAGCATCTGCGCTCTGCTGCTGCCAGATCCGCCATACCTCCTGGCTCCGTAGCTTCGGGTCAAGTGCCAGCGCAGGTGATTGAAGCGCGCCTGCGCCAGCAACGCCCGCAGCAGCAGCCGCAGCCCTCCTCAACAGGGCTTGTCTCGTCCATGACCGAACTTCAAGTGCGCTCGCGTCGGTTGCCAAACACGCAGCGAGGACAGCCGCGCAGTGCGTCGCACGCTTCCTCATCCCGCCCATCAGCTGTGCCACCTCGTGCAGCAGCGATTGCAGGCACTGCCAGCGAGGTGATGAGCCGATGTAGCAGCGCGTCTACGGCGCTGTGGCCTGCTGCAGCTGGCGCCATGGCGCGTCAGCCAGAGCTGACTTTGCAGTGTGCAGATGCTCAGCAGCCGCAAGTGCATCGAGCTCAGCAACTCGCCAAGCGCGCGCACCGTGGATCAGTGATCACACACACTTGAGACCACTCGCGAGAGTTCTCGCACACCGCAGGCGGCACCAGCAGCGTCACCAGCAGCAACACCATGTCTTGGTTGTGGGGTGGCAAGAAGACCGAGGAGCCCCCCCCCAGCAGCGACCCTTTTGCGGATGGCAGCAGCTTTGGGGCTCCTCCAGGAGGCGACTTCGGGCAAGACTTCGGATCATCGGGAGGGCGAGGGGGCTCCGTGGGAGGGAGCAGCGGGGGGGGGCAGGTGCTGTCGCAGGCAGCTCTGGGAGGGCTGCAGGAAATACTGGAGGCGGAGCAGCAGAAGATGGCCGTAGGCCAGGTGGGTGGAATGGGATGACGAGCAGCGCGGAGTGTGAGAGCAATGTGCACACGCACAACTTTGTGTTGTAGTTGATGGTAGTGCGGGTGTCTAACACCCGGTGTGACAGCTGCAGAAGATGCTGTGTGCAAGTTGTTGCGGTGCCAGAACAGGCTGCTGGGAGCAACACCTAGACATTCTGGCAGGCTGCATTTATGTTATCGCTCCTAGCTTGAGTTCTCATACAGTATAGCTGTGCGAGACATGCACGTCCCATGTCTGTTGATGTTTTTTGCTTCACATCATGGCCTTAACGTTTCATACCCGGTTGCTGAGGGCCATGCCAAACCAGCGTGAATGGCGTGATTTTTTTAACATTAGCGACCCTTCGCGGCTCTTTTTTATTCACGCGGGCGCAAAAGCTGCCCCGTTTCATTGTGGACGCGAGGCGCCCTGTGAATGAAAACAGAAGCGTTGATTTTTAGCAGCAGCAACGACCGGCAGCAGCACAGCACTTATAGGGCACGCCGAGCCCGCGGCGCGGTGCCGCCTCCCACCAGACCACCTCAACAGCCCACAACAGCAGCAGCAGCGCGCTGGTACGCCGCAGCGGGCAGCAGTGGCCCCAAACAGCAACTTCGTGCTCCCGCAAAAACCAGTTGGCTGCCCGCCTTCTGGGGGCGAACGGATCGTTCACCCACCCCTCCGTTTGGCACGCACGCCGTGTTCTTCATTCACGCATTCATCTCCCCGCCGCTGGTTTGGCACGGCCCTGACTAGAGACGGCCACAACGCCAAAATCATGTTGTCCACATAAATAACAGGCGTCGCCGCGGTTCTGCAGCTAAATTGTGCGGCACTTTTGTCCCAATGAGGTGTTGCAGTGTGCCAGTTGGACGCCTGATGCCATGGCGGCGTAGGTGCTTGTGTGGCTGGTGCCGCACTGCGCAGGTTATCGGCAAGCTTACGGAATTGGCGTTCGAGGCGTGTGTGGAGAAGCCCAGCACAAGCTTGAGCAGCAGCGAGGTGAGGCCGAAGCAGAGTTCTGGTGTGCCAAGCCCGCTTGCCATGGCGCCGTGCCGCATCGGTGCGAGTCTGGGTGTCCACATGAGCGGTGTGCATTCATTCCTGCTTGTGCATCACGGCCGTGAGGTGGTGCCACATATCTCATACATATGTAAGACATCCCTTGAGAGCTGGACACCCCTGCACTCCAGTGTCGTCAAGTGTGCCAAGTAAGACTACCATGTCCTGCGTTGCACCTACTGTGTGCAGATCATGTCAGTGCCGCACTTTTTGCAGCATGTCTACCAACAACTAACGCGGGCGCATACGACTCACTCACCAACCCCACCACGCAAGGCTCCCGACACTCCGCCTGCTACCACGTCTGGCTGTCGCGCCCGCGCAGGAGCGGTGTATTCGCGGGTCCGTGTTCAAGTACATGGATACGAGCGAGTTTGTGGTGGGGCGGTTCGCCAAGTCGCAGCAGCCGCCGGGCCGGCACTGAGTGCGCACCAGCTCGGAGGGCGAGTAGCAGCGCCAGCGGTGGCGGTAGGGGTGGCGTCAGGGGCAGCCGGCGCTGCACTGCGGTCGCAGCTCCGTGGTTGTGGCGGCAGCCCGCGGCAGGGCGCACGCGGTGTGGCGTGCGCTGCACTGCGAGGCATGTATTGCATTTTATGTGTGCGGCGCAGACAATGGAAGAGGCTGGTTTGGCTGGACAAGCTACGGCTGCATGTGTTGTGGTGAGGCACCGGCGGCGCCGCACCACTGCTGCCTCCATGCTTGCTGCGGAAGCGCCTGCTTTTGCATTCATGAAGTTCCAGGGCAAGAGTGTTAGTTTCCCATGCTGTGAGCGCAGCAGCAGCGGAGCCTCTTGTGTGCCGTGGAAAGCACTGCCATCTCCATGTCGCAGCTCTCATGGCAGCACAAGCAGCAAAAAAGCAAGCCCTCTGTGGACAGTCACTTAGCACTAAAAAAACTGCCACCTCAGGTATCTGTAAAAACGTGTGTTACCTCATTCACGCATGTGTCCTAAAACGCTGACGACTCCAAGCAGATTTACAACCTGCGCGCTCCAGACGCCCCGGACGACCGCCTGCTGCCCACGCCGCTGCCGCCACCATTCCCCTGCCGCAGCTGCATCGCCTCCATTTCCGCGCTCAGCCCCCCATCGCCGCCCCCGCCCCCGCGAGCATACCTTCCAGCGCCATCACCGTACTCCCCATAGTCATCCCCAAAATCTTCACCGCCTGGCGGCGGCTCCTGCCGTGAGTGCCGCCTGGGGCCACCGCCACCGCCGCCGTCACCGCCACCACCCTCTAGCTGCGCCAGCCGCTGCTCCGCGGCCGCAAGCGCGGCCTGCAGGCGCGCTATTTTGAGGTCTTTGACCTGCACGAGCTGCTCCAGACGCGCCGCTTTCTGCTCCATGAGGGAGAGAACGCCACGAAGGTCCTCTGCGCCGGCGTCGGGCGTCCGCGGCGCGTACGGCCCGTCGCCGCCGAGCTGCTTGGCGAGAGGTGAGCGCGGTGGCGGCGGCAGGCGGACCGTGTAGGAGAGGGTGAGCTGTGAGGTGGTGTTTGTGTGGGGAGGGGAGGGGGGGGGCGGGCTCGCACGGTCGCGAATGTGTTGCGTAACTGTTTGGAAGGTGGCGCGAGAAGCGGCTTGTGTGTGCCCACCACCATGGGTGACGCGCACCAGCAGGGCGGCAGCCGCTGACCTGTGGCCTGTGTGCACACAGACACGTTACGAGCATGACTGGTGCGGCAGGGGGTGCACACAGCGTCCTCAATTGGAAGTACACACTCACTGCAGCAGTTTGTGCGGCGGTTATTTCACAGGTTTGTTGCCGCGGGCCGCCTTGCACGCACACGCACCTGTGCTTCGCTGTCGCTGCTGCGCGTGGAGGTGGCGGATGCACGCCTCTGCCGCTGCCGCGCCCGGTACTGCGCCATGCGCAGCTGCAGCTCATACAGGAGTTTCTCCACCGCACCTGCGACGCCACACATGGCGGCAGCAGCAAGTTTCTCGTCACATGGTCATGTATGATATGATAGTCACGAGTCTGACATGTCAGGTGTGGGGTGGCAGCTCAACAGATGACTGTCCGCACTAGGCGTGCACACGTGTTTTGCAGTCTGACACCCGCAGCTAGTGTAGGCATTGTACAAGTGCGACCACCTTGCAGTGGTTCGTGTGCCAGCAGGGTGTGGAAATGCACAGCATCTGATGCAAATTACCTGGTTTGCACTGCGACAGTGCCTCCATGTCGGCAGGTGTAAGCTGGAACGACATGCGCCGCAACACCTTGGCGTTGAGCGTGTTCCAGTTGTACACCTTCTGTGCAACGCTGTTGGCGGCAGAGTAGTTGTGCAGCTCCACCAGCCGCGGGAAGTAGTGATACACCACCTGCAGAGTTGGAGCCAGTGTGCACATGGTGGTGGGTCCATGACTGCAATTGCGGGCCGTCGACGCTGCCGCCGCCCCGCAGCAGCAGTCACAGTTACGGCAGCACAAGCAGGAAAAGCAGTACAGTGGAGAACGTAGGACCGCAGCTGACTTGCAGGCTTTACAAACGAAATGGGATGCCACCAATGGGCACGAGCGGCGGCAGCACCGCGTCGCCGGCTTGAGCCAACGGCACGCACAACCCGCGAGCAGCAACATACCTCCGCGGCGAGCACTGCATCACTGAAGTCCCTAGCTATATTCCTCTTGGGCCTGGTGAGGGGAATCTCGTCCACCCATGCGTACAGCTTCTGGAGGTCCTCGTCCGTCAGCTGCACGTCCTCCATCGCCCGCCACTCTCGTGTCCCCCCCGTCAGCTGTCAGGCCTGTTGGGAGCGGTTGAGTTCGGTGTCGGCAACTTCAATTGCGTGCACAGAGATTCCTCTGCTGGCGCGACTGCTGCTGGGCAAAGCGCAGTCGTGGAGCTGCAAGAGGCAACACAGGTCGTCGCCACAGCCGGGCAGCAGACGTGATCGACCAGGACACTTTCTTCCCGTGTGACTGTGACACTGTGACAGTTTGGCTGCTGCAGCAAACCGCCCGTGCAGGGTCGGTCTATGTCGTGCTGAGCACCGCCACGCGCGTCTGAAATCATGATCGCGGTGCAGACCTGACTTTGCCTGACGCGCGGCAGCAGCCCCCGAGCTCCCGGGCTGCTGCTGGCGGCGCTGGCCGGCGCTTGCATCTCCTGCGCTGTCGTGGGCGACTGCTGCTGTGACTGTGTGGACCAAGTGCAGCAGCAGCAGGGGCAGCAAGTCTGTGGACGTAGCAGCAGCAGCAGCAGCAGCTGGCGGGCAGCAAACACGGGAGGGGGGCCATGCTGGCGGCCTGCATAGGCCGCAGGCTGCGGCCTGTGGCGCGAGCGTTACAGCCCGTGCAAATGCGCTCTGTGCGTTTTTTCCCTGCGCAGGATGACACCTCCTTCTTGGTAAGTGCTCCACGCAGCAGCAGCAGCAGCAGCAGCCTGTTTTTTGTTGTTTAGCTTTCGCGCACACGGAGCACCAGAATATGATGCGCAGCAGCTTGTGCTGCAGGCGTCCCCAGCTGCGCCACAGGCACGGCAGTGGTCTGACTCGCCCTCACATGCAATCGATGCTGCTGCTAAAATGGCATGAAAGCAGCAGTGCTCCGTACACAACCCACTGAAGCACAGCTGCGGTCACTTGCCGATGTGCGCCGGAGCGTCTCTGTGCTGGCGGACATCGCACAGGCAAAGTGTTATGGGCTTAGTGACTGCCGAGGTTGCATAGCTGAGAGACCGGCGGATGGGGACGTTATGGATGTGCAGTCATCATAGGTGCGTGTACTTTGAGAACCCAGTGATGTGCTGCTCCTGCCTCAGCTTCACTTCCTCACCCTGCTGCTGCTGCACCTCTGCCGCCTGGGCAGGACAAGGACGAAATCATCACCCTGTCACGCGGCAACGTGCGCGTACTCCAGTTCAACAAGCTCAAGGTCAGTCCACGTCACATTTATTTCACAACGGGGTGCATGCAACAACATTGCGCCTGTCGCAGCACCAGCTGCTTCAGCGCCATGTGTGCCACACCACCTACTTCCTCCGTCCCACAAAAAAAAGGCTCGATGCCTTGGACAAGTGATTACACTGCAAAGATGGCCTCAGAATGTTTAAGTCACAGTGTGAAAATTGAAGTGCACCCCAGAAATAGGGGGGCTGTGTACTTGGTTCAGGTTTACACAATTACCACGGTGCTAGGTTTAGCTGCTTCGCAAGGGGCAACTTCAAGCCAAGTTGGGGGCCGCAGTATGCTGGCTCAAGGGAGCAGCGACGCCACACGAGGGGCGTTAACGGAGGCAACACACGCTTACCACGCATTCACCGCCTATGGAACACCTTTCAAGTACCACCAGTATGCCGCTCCCCAGGCTGCACACGCCCACATCGCCATGGGCGCACGTACCGGCCCCGCCAGCCCGCGGGTGCTGAGCAGCAGCTGCCCGCAGCACCACCTCGCAAGGCCTTGGCCAGTGGACCCAACTGGTGCACAGGCGGTGCCCGCGCCAGGTGTACGCCAGCTATGGGTCATGCTCTAGGTGGCTAAGCCACTAGCACGCCACGGCGAGCTGCACAGCACCGGTGGCAGACCTTGCACCAGCTGGCTGTGCTGCTGCCGGGCGCAGAGGTGGCGGGGCTGGAAGGCACCTGACGGCACTGGCGATTGAGCTTCACACACAACATGCCAACGCCGCTGCTGGGTAGGCTTGCGTTCACTAGGTGGTTGGCTACGATCGCTAGGCCAGCGGCACCGCGCCTAGCGGCCTCCGGCGCCCGTCAGTTGCCGTGGCGTGCTGCTGTGTCAAAGCGGTGCCGAACAACCTTTCTGCATTTTACCGGAAATTCGCTCTGTTTCCTCAACTTTTTCAGCCAAGCTGGAGCTGGAATGAAGGTAACTTTTTCCCCAGCAGGGTGTTATTTAGAACTCATTACACCAGCAGAAAGCCCTTGAGCAGGGCTTTCTGTCAATATTAGGGTACCATAGGCACCCGAGTTGATGGTCGCGTGCTATAGGCGATGTAGAGTTTGAGCCGTTATAGGGTGACTGGGAGTTCCAGTGTCTGTACACATGTACTCATGTTGACCATCATGAATGCGATATAAATTCAGTAGGATATGTGTGTACATGGGCGATACGACATGTACAAATGTATGTACACTCACTAGGAAGTACCCATCAAGAACGTGGCTGAATTGAACCATATTAATGGACTTCGTGATCAAAATTTCAAGCACTGTACTTCGAAGTGTGAGCATGTACTAGAGTGCCACAGAATTGAACCTACTTATAAATACTTGTTCGGAAGAAGTATGGTAGCACTAGCAAAAGTAATAATAACTTTGCAGTCAAGCGCGCAAGACAGCTGTAAATGAGGTTTGAGGAGTGATGTGGCTGTGTGCGGTAGCAGCAGCAGCAGCAGCAGCAGTAGCAGCAGCAGCACCGCCACCACCAACAACAACAACTCCAGCAGCGCCAGCACCAGCACCAGGAGCAGCAGCAGCATTGGCAGCGGCGGCGGCAGCAGCAGCGGCAGCGGCAGCAGCAGCGGCGGCGGCAGCAGCAGCAGCAGCGGCGGCGGCAGCAGCAGCAGCAGCAGCAACACCAGGTGTGTGGGACAGAGCAGCAGCAGCATCGACAACAGACCCAGCACCCGGCAGCAGCAGCAGCAGCAGCCAGGGAAGCGTTTGTGCGCCTCGGCCCCCAAGCTCCACGCCCCTTGGCGAGCGCGCATGAACAAGAGCACGTATACATGCGCTTGACGCGGATCCAAACGTGTGCCGAGCACTTCCCTGTTCACTTAAAGTATGTTCCCTTTGGTACTACAGTAATACAAGCTGTATCAACGATATCGCTATCAACAATATTTATTTCTTGAGTACGTTTACCAAAACAAAAATTCTGCCGCCCCAGGTGTGGCATGACACCAAGGAGCTGGGCTGCGCAAACAGTAGGTAGGAACCGGCGGCATGCTGCTTTCTTTCGCTGGCCCAGCCTGCGTGCGCTAGCAGCCGCTCGCTACTCGTTCCCGCAAAAAGTGAGCTGCTGCCAGCTGCTGCCGCCCCCTACGTGTTCACAAACTGCTGAGCAAATGCGTGCGAAACGCTGCATTTTTCTGCAGCCGCAGGTGTGGTGCTAGCAGCGGCTCACTCGCTCGCGCAGAAAGCGCGCTGCTGCCAGCTGCTGCTCCCCCCTACGTGCCCACAAAGAACTGCTGAGCAAATGCGTGCCGGACGCTGTGTTTGTCTGCCGCCGCAGGTGTGGCGCGGCACCAAGGAGCTGGGCTGCGCGACCGCCAAGGGCCAGAGCTCGTACGGCCCCTGCACCGTGGTGGTGTGCCAATACTACCCCGAGGGGAACGTTGGAGGGCAAAAGCCCTACTGAAGCTCAACTTCAACTTTAACTTCAACTTGAATCTCAGCACAGCGCACGCGTATCTGGAGGGCGTGTGCGCCGAGGGACGGCGTGCATAGTATGGATTGCAGCCGCGTGGGCGGGGCCAGAGTTCGACCCCTTGCGGGGAGGCCATACTGGACATGCGTGCATCTACTTCAGGTACAACTTAACGTACAACTTCAACAATGCATGCGGCTGGCGTGGCGACACGGCACGCGGCGGCGCGGCGGCGGCGGGAGGCGGCGGCCGCCGTGCCTGCTCCCTCCTGGCGTGTCCCCTCGACTGACCGCAGTGGGGGCGATGGCACACGCCAGCGGTGGCGGCGCCGCTGCTGGCACAAGCTAGGAAGGTGCCCACCTATGTGTGCACGGGCACAATGTGTCATGTTTTTTTTTTAGTTCGGGCGTGAGCGGTAGCACGACGCTGCCCCTGTGTGGTCCCAGCATGCGGGCCTCGCATACCGCCTTTTTTTAATTTTGACGCGGGTGTCGCCGTTATTATTTTTTGTAAAAAAATTTACCAGCCACGGCCCCTGCACACACGGGCCGGACTGCAGACTTAAAGAAAGCCGCTTTCGGTGAGCGCGAGGCAACCGCCAGCAGCCCACAGCAGCCAGTGAGGTAGCACCACTGCCGCCGTGCGCAAGCGCAAGTGCGCGCGGGCTGCTTGCGCCAGTAGAGTTAGGGGCCATCGGCTTTGCAGGCACCCGGCGCAAGACAGTAGACCCCCCCCATAGCGCCGGCAGCAGGCACGCCATTTGCTGAGCGGTCATGCGCTGGTGTGTGCAGCACACACACGCACACGGCGGCGTTGTATGGCCTGCACATGTCACTTGCGCGCCCTGCAACTAGCGCTATGGCGGTTGTGCGCAGCATGCACACGCGGCAGTGCTGCATGGTGGCCTTCGGAGCTTACGTGCTCAGCCTGCAGCTGGCACACAGTTTTTAGTACTCTGGTTCTGGGCCGTGTAGTGGTGTGCCGTTGGCACGCGTTTGGTTTGGTTTTTTGCGCACAGTTTACCACAGTTGACCACAGGAGACACCGTCCGCACTGGGCCGTAGGTTGGCCTGGCCGCCGTCGCCACTTAATGTACGCCTCTAATTTCACACGTTCACTTGCGTTGCTGAGCTTTATTTTGTGCATGCATAAAGTGGGCAATGGGCCGCAGTTGACGTGTGTGAATTTCATGGCATGTTGTTCGCCCCAGCTGCGGGCTTGTGTTCTTTGCAGCACGCGCACAGCACAGAGGGGCGCTGCTGCTGCATGAGTCGGTGAGTCACTTGCACGTGCAGCATGGCACCGTCCTACGAGTGGGACCGGCAAGCATGCGTGGGCACGCTTGCTGTGAATCTGGATGGGTGTGAGCACTTCAACCTTTTTTTAAAGCAAACCGTCAACTTCAAGTTGCATGCGTACATGCATCGTGCACCTATGCATGCGTGCACCTCGTGCAATGCATACAGTATGACCACATGCATGGTGAGGATATCATGATGTGTCTGTAGTGCATGTGAACGCCACAACGGTGTGCACACTTTCTTTGCGCGCCATGTACGGTGGGAGCTGGATTGATGCGGCTGTGCCAGATAACACTTCGATCGGTAGCTATTTATAATTGTACACTTCATGAATTATGTACTCTTATTAAACTCCGCTTAGGGCGCGGAAAGCCCTTTGCACACGGTGCGTGTGACCAGGAAATCAGA
>JAULBY010046484.1:0-12513 GCA_032358315.1 Ophiocytium majus
GTCTGATTTCCTGGTCACACGCACCGTGTGCAAAGGGCTTTCCGCGCCCTAAGCGGAGTTTAATAAGAGTACACTTCGTACCAGTAGTGTTTTACTTTAGTACTACCTACTCGGCATATCATACAGTGTAACATCAGCAACTGTCAACACCATGGCACGTGGAGCATGGCAAATGCACTTCAACTCGCTACATGGTGCACACAAACTGAGGGGCACACCTGCCACACTTGAAGTTGTTGAGCGTTGTGCAGGCCCAGGCAGGATGCTGCGCTGGGCTTTCAACGCGCAGTTCGGGCACCAGCACAGGTGAGCAAGGCACCACAAGCGACCAACCAGCACATGGACACGAGCTAGAATTTGTCACACCATGTGAAAGAAAATGCATCACGCACGCTACAGCCACCAACGGCTCAATCTGCGTACTGGGCACCTTGGTGTGCACATACACACACAACAACTACAGTAGTAGTTGGTAGTAAGGGGCGGGGGGCTGGCCGCACGCTTGCCATTTGCAAGCCCAACCACCTGAGCCCGGTTTCAACACGGCTTGTACGGCGTACACACACAATGACTATGCACCTGTACAAAACGCCCAGCCCCTCCGCCAATTTCTTGGCCCCCCTAGAGATGAGCAGCCCATATGGACCGCCCAACAACTACCACAGCTGCTGGTAAGCCACCTAAGCTGCACTGTCGTGGTCGTCACTGGCAGTGGGCACATGGAAGCACCACTGTGACAGGCACCGTGCTGCAGCATCCGATCTGTTAGAATGGTGGCTCTTCCTTGTCGTCTGCACGTAGCTTGGGGTCGTCGGTGGTGACGTCAACCAACGCCATGGCGCCCTGAGCTCACACAGGTCATAAACAGTGTAGCGGAGACACACAGGTGAGATGGTCGGCAGGGCACCTTTTTCAGCAAGCAGTTCTTCAGTCACAGCGCGTGGGGCCCATTGATGACCTAGCAGCTGATGGGCACCCTCAAGTGCGCACGCATGCGTACACACAATGGCGCGCTGCTGTTGCTGCTCAAGCGCATGCGACAGGCGCAGCCACCACAGCTCCTCCACATGGCCAACTGCACCTCTTACACACACATTAGTGCACAACACCCCAACGGGCAGCTGCTCAGGTGCACACCACAGGCACGGCCACCCCAGCTCCTGCACATGACCAACCGTACCCCGCACACGCACACACTACATGATTGCCAGCCTCCACCAAGGGTTAATGCACAACAGGGCAGCATGGAGCGCGCTCGCGGTGCGTGCGCCTCTCACCCTGTCCTCGTGCTGCAGCACGTGGCAGTGCATCACCACGGGTCCCGCCAAATCCGCCATGTGCACGCGAACGCGGCACTCCTCCACGCCCGACACCGTGTCATAGAACTCGCCAATCTCGTGATCGCCGCACTCAGACACCACCTGCATGTGGTACACATGCACGTGGAAGGGGTGCATGGCCGTGGGCCCCGCCATCCCCCCCATCATATCAAACGTGCTGCTGTCGCGCCGCCGTTGGTCGGCGCCACCGCCCTCCCCCTGCTCCTGCGGCAAGGATGCGCCACCGTCAGGGGTCACCCGCAGCAGGCCCCGCCGGCCTCCGCCGCCGCTGCCGCCGCCGTTGTTGCTTGGGCTGCCGGCGCGGGCGCCGCCCCCTCCGCCCTGCTGCTGCATCATGGGCATGTTCTGGTAATCTGGCACGCCGCCGCCGCCGCCGCCGCTGCCGCTGCCGCCGCCGCCGCCGCCGCCGCCGCCTTGGCCATCCATCATTGGCATGTTTTGGTAGTCCGGCTGGCTGCCGCCCTGACCATTCATCATGGGCATATTCTGGTAGTTGCCGCCGGATGCGCCTCCGCCTGGTCCCATCATGCCCTCAGCACCGCCACCGTAGCCGCCGCCACCCTGGCCCATCATGCCGCCGCCATAGCCACCCCCATAGCCGCCGCCATAGCCACCGCCATAGCCACCGCCACCACCACCGCCTTGCCCCATCATGCCCTCGGGACGGCCGCCGCCGCCGCCACCGTAGCCGCCACCACCCTGGCCCATCATGCCACCGCCATAGCCGCCGCCGCCACCGCCGCCTTGCCCCATCATGCCCTCGGGACGGCCGCCACCATAGCCGCCGCTGCCTGGCCCCATCATGCCACCTCCAGAGGCGCCGCCGCCATACTGCCCTGGGCCCATCATGTTGCCGGGGCCCCCGCCTTGCCCCATCATGAGGTCGCGCCCCCCGTAGAAGCCGCGCCCGCCGCCGCCGCCATAGTTGCCGTTGCCGCCGTTGTAGTAGCCTCCGCCCATCATGCCGCCTGAGGTAAGCGCGGGTCAGCGGGCAGGAGGGGATGAGTGGGGCAGGTGCTGGCGCTCACCACCCTAGCATGCCCACTGCACTCCGCTGCTTGTGGGTGTAAGCAACCCCATGGCAGTGAGCAGCAACAGAGCGGTGTTTTGCTCGAGGCACATGCATGAGCCGGTAGCTGTGCAGCGCTGTGATGTGGTACTACAGTAGTAGATTGGGACCACTGCTGAACCGCCCGCGGCCGCAAGACACACCTGCACGCCCATAGCCACCATTATAGCCGCCATTGTCGTAGCCACCGCCGCCGCCACCATAGCCCCCACCCATCATGCCTGCACACCATCGTACACGCGCATCACGACACGTTGGGCACGCCTCTCAGTGCCGCTGCGGCATCTCGCCACCAGAAACACAACGGCGCTGGACGCACATGGCGCAGGTTTGCCCAACACTTGCGAGGTGGCTGTGCTCGCGGCGTGTGCGCAACACTTGGACACAGATCCCAAACATAATGTGCAGCACACTTGCTCACCATGAGCGCTTGCCTGCAGCTGACTGCACTGCAAGCCGGTGCGGCAGGTGTGGAGGGAGCCAAGACGCAAGCCTGTGATGTACAAACTACTGTGGCTTGTTACGCGGGTGGTTTGGATGGTGAGGTGTAACAAGCCTACTACAATAATGGTGCAGCGCCATATGGCAGTCGGTAGCTACATGTCAATTTGCACTTGCGGGGGTGCGACCACCCAGGCCATGCATGCCGGCAATGAACATGCCTGCCACACTTGGTACAATATTACGTATTCCGCCCCTCCCATTCTTCCACCGATGAGTGACACAAACACACACGGCGCGCCGCCCTCAGCAACCCACCTCCGCCCCCCATCATCCCGCCGCCTCCCATCATGCCACCGCCACCACCCATCATGCCGCCGCCGCCGCCGCCACCGCCGCCAAAGGAACCCATGTGCCCCTGCAGCAGTGACCACTCGTGCACCGTGCCCAGCGGGTACGTGGCAATGGGGACACGCGGGTCAAAAGCCACGCCGTTGATGCCCCACCCCGTAATCTGCAGCCCCAGCGTGTGGTCCACGTGCTTGGGGCGGAGGTCAGAGAGATAGGCGGGTCGCTCGGGCGCCCACTGAGTGGCCTTGTCGGCAAAGGGAGATGCGCCTGTGAGGGTGCCGTCGGTGACGGTGAAGGTGGCGAAGGTGGAGGTGCTGGCGCGCTGCATCATGCTGCCGGCGGACACCACCAGGCTGTGCGTTTGGCCCGTGCCTGTGCACTTGATGGCCACGTCCAGGCGGCTGCTGCCTGCGACGGTGGCAGCGAGGGAGGCAAAATACAGCATGGGTGTGACAAAGCTGCAGCTGCTACCAAGCCAGCACAACACACATGCTTCAAGTATAGGCAAGGGTCTCATTCGGTGGCATTCGTGTGGCATTGTGGCAGCGGAGGTGAGCGCAGCGCGGGTGTGCCAAGGCTGCTGCTGCCAAGCACAACACACACGCAGGCACAAATGGGTCTCATTTGGTGCCATTCATGCATGCCAAGAGTGCAGGCCGATGGGCATGTATTCTAAATGTTACTGACGCCACTGCAGGCGTAGACACCCGCCCACACACTGCTGCTGCGCGTCTGCCTTGTGCACACGCCTCAGCACCACGCCAAACCAGCCATGCCCGCACCTGTGAGTGTAAACTGCAGCGAGGGCGTCTCCCTGGGCACGCGCGTTCGGAACACGCCGTCGTACGCAGCCGTGTGCACCGCGCACGCCCCCTCCTCCTCAGGCTTAAACTCAAACGAGCGCGGCAGCCCCGCGGCGTCCGCCGACAGTATGCGCAGCCGGTACCACTCCCCGCTCACGAGGGTGAAGCTCTCGCGGCGCGCGCCGTTGGCGCTGCTGGCGGCGGCCACCAGCAGTCTCTCGTTGGACTTGCTCAGCCACTGCTTGACGGAGTCTGGGGCCGCTGCAAGCATGGCGGGGGGCTCGTCGATAATGAGCATCCCCAGGGCGCCGCCTGCGACGTGCGCGGCAGTACTGTGGTGCGCGTGGGGGTGGTACCAGTTGGTGCCTGCGGCAGCGGGAGCATGCGTGGTGTAACGGCAGTAGCGGCGGCGGCGGCGGCAGCAGCAGCAGCGCAGGGGCGGTGAGCTGGTGTTTTGCAGTGCACAGACGACGTTTTTACACAACGTGCACCTCTCATGGTGTGTCCAAGAGCAGGTGGCGCAAAGATGTCCATCATGCCTGCCCCTCTCCGTTCTCCTTCCAGCAGCCAGCAGCAGCAGCAGCAGGTGCTCAGGCGCTTGCTATCTGTGTGCGCATTTGGCATTGTAAGGAGCGCGCCGCCGTGGTGCCCACGCGGCAGCACCGACCTAGGGGGGACCGCCAAACAGCACACACACTGAAACACATCTGCCAGCTGCACTGGCGGCCTCACCAGGAGCATGGTCCTCTGGTATGCGCCAGTAGTAGTTGAGGCTCTTGCCGGCCGGCACCTCCCTGAAGATGTTGTCGGCGCTGCCGCTGCCAGAAATGTGCAGGCCGTGCGTGTGAACGTTCGTGGCTTCACCGCTGACGTTGGTGAGTGTGAGCCGGTAGTTCTTGCCAGGAGACATGCGAATGAGGGGAGCCAGGCCACCGCACGGGGTTGCTCCCGGCATCAGCCTGTAGCCGTACACGCCGCCGTCGCCTGAGCAGAACTCCAGCTTGCCTGTGTAGTCAACGCCATCGATGTCTTTGGCGGCCTGCCAGCTCACTTCTGGGAAGGTCACTTCCGCATCACAGACTGCTGCCGTCACCAGCAGCAGGGCTGCGGCGATACGCAGTGGGCCAGGCATGCCGGCTACTGCCGCGCCACCAGCACAGCAGGCAGCAACACCGCCACTGCTGCAAGGAGCCCTCGGCTGCGACTACCGCAAGCTGTCCGTCAAGTGTGTTTGCACTGTGCAACAGCGACAGGCCAGCAGCAGCGCATGAGCAGCTCAGGCGGGCGAGGAGGCCAGAGACGGCACGGGCAGAAGTAGCGAGTCCCCGCCATCGGACTTCTGCAGCAGTGCGGCCGCTTTGCCTTACTGCCCGAATTTCCACAACACAAGGGGGTGTCTCCGAGGGGCCGCTGACCCTTGGCGGTTGGTGAACGCCGCCCGGGGGTCATCCCGCGGTCCGATGGTCGCACCACCGAAATTTAAGAACTTCTTAGGGCGCCAACAGACCTACAAAGAAGGCCTTTTCAAAGGCACTACTCCGCGGACCGTGCCCCAGGGCTTGCATCCGATCTGAACCACCTGCCCCCTGTGTTTTCTAGATAGAGAGCGGTAGAGGCGTTTCCCTCAAAGCAAAATACTACAGGAGTAATTCGAATCGTTTTGTACAAGGAGATAGCAGCCCAGGCGCACCAAGTTGCGAGAGAGAGGTCAGCACACACACAGAGTGTTCAAGTGGTGTTCAATGGCACTTTAGCAGGTGCTGAGGCAAAATCGCGGGCCATGGTCTAGGAACACAGCAACAAGTGGTCACTGTGAACGCTCCATAGGCATGGCCCATTCCAGACTGCTGGGTGTACTACGCAGTCGCCACCACACTTGTGTACACCGGTGCGTGTCCCCAATACACGCGCCAAAAAAAAGCACCTGCAACTACAGGTGCACAATCTGGGCTGCCAGGGGGGCCTACTAGGCGCTATGCCCCTGTGACGCCATGAATGCCTGCAGTATGCTGAGCACCTCCCTCCTTTCCTTGACAGCCATGTCGCTGAAAGTGGATGGCGCGTGGCCACCGTTCTCCGCGCCAGGCCGCAGGGTGCCGTTTTTGAAGCTGACCCCGGCTGCTTCTTCAAACTGGCGCACACGGCAAAGGCAGGGTTGGTCAGGGGTTGAACGGAAGAGGATGGGGCGGGTCAGTAACCACGAGTGGGGAGGCAGGTTGGTTTTGCAACAACCCCGGCAGCGGCGGCAGTGCCTGCCAGTGGCGTCTTGTGACACACCACGGTGGCAGAATTGGTGGTGCTGGGCTGCTCAGCAGTGCCAGCACATCAAGACCGCACAACCACTGTGCACCTGGTTTTCCATCAGACAAGCAGGATGGCTGCGCCATTGTCCGCAGCAGAGCTACATGCACTACAGCTCCCGTGCGCGTCGAAATGGGTTTATGTATGTTCTTTATGACTTGCAGCATGGCTGGGTCATATACAAAGCGAAGATTTTCCCATGCGCGGCCCTGTACATGCTCACTCAGGGCTTTGCAGACTCAGCAGCTCTTGGTACACATGGACCACACAGAGTTGACAGACAAGGACGCGGAAGCCACACTCGCCTCCGCAAGCGTGTGCTCAGCGCCCAGCCCATACTCTCCCAGGTCCACCTCCTCCTCTTGCTCAGCAGCCGCTGTGCCATCGCCATCGCCGCCACTGCCGCTGCCCTCTCCTCCACCAGCAGCGCTGTCTGAGGTAGCTGGCGGTGGCGGTGGTGGTGGTGGTGGCTGCCGCATTCCCAGCAGCGCTCTGATGCGTCGCATGCCCAGCTGCTGGTCGCGTTCGCTCTCTGGGCTGCGTGTCTCGCGAAAGCTGCAGCAGGCGTAGTGGGCGCGAAGAGCAATACGCGGTCAGGTTTCGCTGCCATGCGGTCGCTGGTGCTGTTGCAACGTTGCTTTAGAGGCGGTGGCGCCACCACACCCACATAATGTACTGCACAGCAAATATTGCACTTAGGGCGGGCATGGCACTCTGGTGTATCAGTGCGCCATCATGCCGGCAAGAATGTGCGCTGCTGCGCCAGCACTGCGCAAACTCAAGAATGCAATCCCACAAACGTGTGCCAACACATGCCCATAGTGGTGGGGCCGGTGACACCCAGAGTGGCTCTGCTAAGATACTGAGCTCCCGCACCACACCAACAACTACCATGCAAGCGCGCACGGCAACGGCGGCAGCGGCACGGCACCACCACTCCACACACACATGCACCAGCACACCGGTTGTCTGGTCAACACCACCACCACCACCACCACCACCACCACCTGCAGTGCCCTCACCTGGGCCTGTGGTCGCGCGTCCAGAGGTGGTACGCCACGGCCTGCGGCGGCGCAAAAAACCGCCACCCTCGCGTAAACAGCCGCGCCGCCATGCTGGCCTCCTCCCCAAAAAACACATGCCGCAGCCCGGGGTCGTACTTCACCTCCCGCACCAGCGCCGCCGCAGGGCCAAAGTTGAACCCCGCCGCCCACAGCCCGCTGCTCAGCGGCTCAGGCTCCCCCTCCCCCCCCCCGCCCCCCCCCTCTCCCTGGGGGGTGGGGACGTGGGCGAGGGGGCGCGCCCGCTGCCGCGGCAAGCCGTCGGCTCCAAAGGCACTCGCCACCAACAGGGTTCCGCGTGCTGCGGAGGGGCCTGTGGGCACGTTGTTTGGCAGGGTGTACGCGGCTGGGTAGGTGGTGAGGAGGGCGCGCGACGGGCGCGGGCAGCGGCGCAGCGTGCTCAGCAGATAGGCGTCCCAGCCACGGCGGAAGCGCATGTGGCTGTCGCTCTGCAGCACGTAGGGCTCGCCGCGCCACAGAGAGGCCGCCAGGTGGCGCGCCCACGCGGGGCCCGCGGCCTCCCGGGCGTCCACCACCAGAGTCGACACGCTGCGACGGATGGCAGGGGGGAGGGAGCAGTGCGGCAGCAGTTGTGCGTCGCTGCTGGCTGCGTCGAGGTCGCACTGGAGCACCAGGCCGATGCGAATGCGCCCTGGTGCGGCGGCGGTGGCCAAGAGGTCGGCAATTGTGTGGGGCGTTTCGGGGTCGCGGTAGCTGACAATGCTCACAAAAATGGGGGAGGTGAGGTCGGGGGAGGGGGAGAGGGGCAGGGGCGGCAGCTGCGAGCGCGTGTCGCCGTCAGCGTCTGCGGCCGCTGCCTCTGGCTGTGGGGTGATGGCGAGGGTGGGGGAGGGGGTTGGTAGGGGGGGTTGGGGGGTGGAGGGCAGGGGTGGGGGGGTGCCGTAGAACCACATGGTGAGTGCGTACCGCGGGCCAAAAGTAGGCAGTACCTGTAGGAGGGGCAGACAAGGTTGGGTAAGAACAGGCAAGCCAGGCGTGGGTTGATGTGAAGCCAAGCGCTGAAATTGTGTTCGGCAAAAGGTGCAGAAGTTGACCCACAACAGCACGCTATGACTATGTAGCATGTAGGCTTAGACAATAGACAGGGGGGGTGTAACGCTTAGCAGCTCAGCAGGCGCTGTGTGGGCAGGCACGTGCACTGCAGCAACGCCCTGCATGCGCACAGCAACTGTGACTGCTAACCAGTACGGCACATAGGTGACCACAGTACACAGAGTGGAATGGTGGCATGTCAACGGACCGCATGCCAAGCCGCGGCATTTGCAGCGTGGCACAACAAACATACTCTAGATTTTACAGGCGCCAACCCAGCTGCGTCTACGCAGCCTGCATGAGTGTACTCTGCTGCTCCACAGTGCTGCGTTTACATGCTGCTACAAGACACATAACAACCTGGCCAGCACACACAACCGGCGCACTCTCACCTCATGCTCCACGCGGTCACCCCTGAAGAGCACCATCCTATCCAGCAGCGGCGGCACATCAAACGTGTCTGACCCACCACCACCACCACCACCAGCCGCCTCTCCGCCCCCCAGGTGCACCCGCAGGCACCCCCCATCCCTCTCACACCAGTCCGGGTTGAGGTAGTACACCGCCGTCAGCACGCGCCACGACTTCGCCTCGCCGCCGGCCGGCCCGTTGGTGTCGAGGTGCTTGACATAGCCGCGCCCGTCGCCAGGGTAGTAGGCCAGCTGCACAGACGTCTTTCCCACCAGTCTCAGCACTGTCCCCAGGCGGGAGGCGCGGAGCTCAGCGCCCACGCCCGCCAGCCGCCGCAGCGCCCGCTCCAGGCCTGCCCAGGTGCCGTCTGGCGCGCCGGCAATGCCGCCGCTCACCCACAGAAGGGAGTCGCCGCGGTAGGAGTCGTTGTGCCACTTGGTGGCGCCGCTGCCCATGGCCGCGGGGCGGAGGTGGCCCTGGGTTTGAAGGTGGCGGGCGTCGGAGGAGGCGGCGCGCGCCAGCTCTGGGCCTAGAAGGTTGTCTTTGACCACGAAGCAGGGGCTGGAGGGGCTGTCCCCCGCGAGGATGAAGAGGTCGGGGGGGGACAGGACGGGGGGGGGGCGAGAAGAGGGCGGGTGTGGAGGCCCTTGCTGCTGCTGTTGGTGGTGCTGTGGTGGTTGCTGGGTAGACGGGTGGGCGGTGGATGGTGCTGGGACAGGTGGTGGCGGTGTTGGTGGTGGCGCCGCTGCCAATGCGGAGCTTCGCTGCTGCTGCGGCTGCTGTTGGGATGGTGTTGAAGGTGCATCTGCCATGAACGCCATGATCCTACAAGAAGAGAAGCAGCAAAGGCAGGGAGGAGGCTGGCAGCATCAGCTTGCGACCGTGGCAACGGGCAAGTAGTGCAACGCATCATCATGGCACAGCGGCAACCCCCAGGATCCTCCGTGTGCACGGAATTTGTAGATTGCCCTGTCTGAGCATTGGTGCGGCTTTCACCTGGCTTGAACCCGCGGTGAGAGTGGCCCAGAGGACATGATGGTGCGCACGATACCCGCGATGGGCCCGACGCCGGGGGTCGCGCGTCTGGTGGTGTGAACATCTGGAAGTTCAACTTCCAGTTGAAGTTTGCTAGAGTTGAAGTTTTTTTCGAACTCGAGGTGGAACGCCACCCACAGCAGTGTGGTGCAGCGCGGCTGCTGCTGCTGCAGCCCGCATGGCAGCACCGCCATGGACTGTGTCTTAACGCCACAGTTCTTGGCTCCACAACCTGTGGATCGACGCCTGCCTGCAGGCAGGCTGGAGGCCACGACCAGTAGCGTCGGCAGCACGTGGCCAGGAGTGGGCGGTGGCAACAGCTGCTGCAGCAGCGTTGGAGCATGGGGAAACGGAGGTGGGGGCTGCCAGCCTTGCTCCTAGCAGCGTGGCTGGCCTGCTGCTGCCAGGGATGGCAGCTGTCGACTCCTGCATCAGGTGTGGCGCGACATGGGCAAATACATCCACGCCACACAACAACTTCTGCTTTGGCAGCTGCCGCCACATCACGTTGGCCCGCGCGCATTGGCACAGCACCGGTACCACGGCGCCCACGTGCCTTTACTGTGATGCTACGCTACGGTGGCATCGACGACCCGCAATGGGGCAGCAGCGGCGACAGCAGCAGCACTTTTGGCGGCAGCAAGAGTGACTATCCATCCTTGTCGGTACAGCGGGCAGCAGACGCACCACCGCCAGCAGGTGCAGCACCACCAGCAGCCGCAGCCGCAGCACCAACACCACCAACAGCACCAACAGCAGAAGAAGAGGGCGCTGCTACTTCTACCGCTGATGCTGCCACACCTGGGGGCGGCGGCGCGAGGAGCGGAGGCTCCCTGGGCGGGCGAGTCACCCTCAGCCCCTTCACATTCACCGACCTCCTACCCGCTGAGCCAGACACCGCCGAACCAGAGCCCGAGCCTCACAGCGAACAGCATCAGGGGCCACCAATGGCGCTTCGGCTACACCGAACGGGGGGCTCGCGCCCCACCACCACCCCCCCGGGTGACAGCGTTGACGATGAGCACCTGGAGGAGCGGGACCCAGCGGCGTTTGAAGCCATGATCCAGCGGGAGGCGCAGAAAATGGTGGCGGCGACGCGCGCGCCCGAGCTAGACGCGGACGAGGCCGAAGCGAGGGAGCGGGAGCGGCGCCAGGAGGAGTTCCTGCGATCGCTGAACTTCACAGACGACGAGGCGCTGCGGCAGTCACTGCGGCTCAAGCTTCTAAAGGACGCGAAGGAGGCTCGCGCGCGCGACGCTGCCGCCAGCGCGCAGTCCTATGAGGAGCGCCTGGCAGCGCTGGAGCAGGAGGGACGCGGCGGCGCCAATGGCTATGACAGCCATCGCGCCATGTTTGACCGTGGGGGCGATGCGGAGGGGGTGGGAGGGGCGGAGGAGGGCGTGGGTGGGGGTGGAGATGCGGTTGTGGAGGAGGAGGCGGAGGGGGAGAAGCCGAGGATGAGCCGGCGGCGGCGGCGGCGCAAGGTCCAGTGGCTTTTTGAAGACGACGACGACGACGAACAGCTCGCCGCCGTGGCGCCACCGGACACGCCCGAAGCGGCAGCGGCACGGCGCGCGGCGGCAGTAGACCTGTGCGCGTACCGCGCCGGCGCCACCACCTGGAGCAGCGCGCCGTTTGCCCCCTACTGGGACAGCCTGCCCGACCCGCTGGCGCTGGGGCGGTCATACCCCAGGGGCGTGTGGGAGAGGCTGGGTGCGCTGCGTGCGCTCATCAGCCGCGGACACCCGCGCGTGTACGGGGGTTCGCCGCGTGAGCTAGAGGGCTACGAGTTCAGCGCTGAGCGGGAGCCGGAGCTGGCGAGCGTGCTGGCGTCGCGGCGGCCGCGCCACTTTCTGTGGGGCGTGGTGGCGGAGGTGGACTGGCTGCGGCGCTCCGGTCGCCTGGCGCGCATCGGCAGCGACGGCAGCAGCGGCGGTGCCAGCTTGCAGTCCCCGCCTGCTGTCGGCAGCAGCGCCAGCAACCCCGCCACCAGCAGCAGTGGCGTGGTGGCAGCGGACGACGCCCACTCCTGGTGGGCGTGTGCGTCCCTGCTGCTCACAATCCCGCCCCTCGCCGCCCACGCCACCGTTTTCAATGCGCACCTGGCCCTCCTTGACCCAGCCGCTGCCGCCGAGCTTCAGCGCCCGGCGGCGCGCGCCGTCACCGCTCTGTGGGCGCGCGCATGGGCGCACTACGACGAGAGAACGACCGCTCGCGTGCTAGCAGGCGCCCCGCCGCACCCCGCGCTGCTGGAGGAGGCGTCGGCGTCTGCGTGGGCTGCGCGCGCCGCCGCTGCTCGCGCGGCCGTGACCATGTACCCACGGCAGCTGGCTGCGCTGCCGGCGGCGGAGCGGGAGCTGGCGGTGGGGTGGGCGAGGCGGACGGGCTTTAGGGCGGCGGCGCGCTGCGACGAGGGCCTGCAGTCGCTGCTGTCCCGGGGGGAGGGGTACCTCCCGGAGCGCGTGCTGACAGACGCGTGTGTCGCTGCCGCCGCCGCCCACCTGCCCCCAGAGACGGACAACGATGGCGGCGCCCAGCAGCAGGCGGTTGCGGAGAACACGAAGGCGGAGGTGGCGGCGCTTCGGCGGCTCGGCGCGCTGCCGGCGCAGCTGGCCGCCGCGGCGCAGTGGCTGCTGGCGCGCGCGTGC